>PVJX010002767.1:0-121600 GCA_004027295.1 Dolichotis patagonum
GACACTATGACAGCCATTCTTGGCTTCCCCAATGTCTGGTCTTGAAGACCTGTAATGCCCTCCTCGTCCTGCTCAGATCAATTCCATACTAGGTTGTTTCATGTGAATTCCCTATATGTGACAATATGGACAACTATTTGGAAGAAAACAAGAGTCAATATGATAGAGAGTGAATATCTCTGATTGTCTAGTTTTGAAAGTTTTGTCTCTTACATTGCTTTCTTGTGATCCGCTTTGCTCTGTTTTGTTGTGTTTAATTTTACCCTTTTGATATAATTGCATGTATATCTGAGTGGGTAAGATGGATGACCATATTGCTGTTTTTGTCAGATTGTGGAGCAGAGCTGTTAACAGTCTCACTGTTTGAATGTCTACTTTATGTGTTTTAACTTTGTAATTTGAACAACTATTTCCAAGAAGTCAGTATGTAATTTGTCAAGTAATAATTTCTTAGGTTTTTTTTGTTGTTGTTTTTTTCCTTTTTTCCTTGGAATACTGTATTGTTGCTACCCTTTATTCTGTTTTGTTTTGTTTTTTCTCTTTAAATAAAATTATTAAAAAAAAAGAAGGAAGTAAAAAAAATGCAGAAATTATACAGTTGCGTATTACTGTATGATACGCTGTATCTGGTGCTTAGCAATATTTATTAGGATAGGACAATTCTTTAGGACCTACTACCCCATTGAATATTTGAGGAAACTGAGGCACAGCTAGGGCCTAGATCTCACAGCCTGTCCATGGCAAGCCAGGCCTAAATCTAGGCAGGTTGATTCCAGAGTCTGTATTCTTCACCTCTCTGCTAAAATGCTGCATACACACAAGTGCCACTTTTCCTTGGGGTTAGCAGACACTTTAGAGACTGTCTTATGCATGTTGAGCAATGTGTTGACTTACTCTTTTACCATGATAAGATTACTCATCTTATTTTTTTAGAATAATAGTTTCATTGTAAGGGAATCCATATTGACCCTAGAGACTGAGAAGAAATATCTGGGAATGACCATGACTTTAAAGCTGGGGTCAGGACCTTGTAACCAACATGGGCACTCACCGCTGCGGGAGAGTGCCAAGCCATTTTAGTGCAGTGCTATTAAGTGCTACCAAAGCATTTTGCTGTAATTTGTGCACTACTGGCCTATGGTAGCCAGATGTCTTCGCTCGGGTTGGTTGTGGAGAGTGTTAGGTTTTTGGCGCAATAAGAAAGAAGATATAAAATAAAAGTAGCCTTTATTCCAAGGACGTGGAGAGAGGTCCATGACTATAGACAGCCTGGCATTCTCTGATTGGAACGTGGGGTATGGGATATACATATATCCTCTGACTGGGGTGGCGCCTAGGACGGGCATTGATAACGCACGATGGGCTGGTTGGGATTTTCTCTGTGCGCATACAGGAAGGGGAGTTGCAATTAAGACTGAGGAAGAAGCAGGAAGTGGTAAACTTTCCCACTTTGGCATTCCGCCACGTTAGCCACCACCATAACCATACAGTAATTTATACTAGGGCAAGAACCTTTCAGAGAGTATCGCTCCAGGTCCCGATGCCATGACAGTTGTGTTATACATTTGGAAAGTGAACACAATTGGGGATTGATGCTGCTTGAATATATTGTTTTGAATTTTGCTGTCACTTCACTATTTTCTCCCCCTTTGTTTTCTTTAATTTTTTAAAAATAGACAATACATTCCTAGGTTTGAAAGATCAACAGACATAAAAAGATGCAAAGTAGAAAGACTGTATCCCTTTGGCTTGGTTTCTCCATTTACAAACCAGATCTCTTAACTACGGATATTAACAGGCTGAGCCATTTGAGATTGCCATTTTTAGGCCACAGATTATTTAAGCATCAGCCATTTCAAGTGAATTGTTTTTTCCATTTCTGTTTACTAAAATAGTAAAGATTAAAAATAGTAAAGTATTGGGAATTTCAGATAATTCACCTTGTAGATTTTGATAACTATTGAGTTGGGATTCAAACTATATTTGATAACTACCAGTATTAGGCTGGGCCATATGCAACTACTGTTTATACCTATCAGAAATGATTGAATGCTGTATAGTATTCTATGCATTCTGTTATACATATATACTCCCACGAGGACCTGTGTTCTACTGCAGGCGTTCTCTGGCTAGCTGAGCACAATTACATGATATAAATCCCTAACTTACCACACCCAGGTTTTTAGCTTTCCTCTTTTTTTTTTTTTTTGCGGTACTGGGGATCAAACTCACGACCTTGCACTTGCCAGGCAGGTGCTTATGCCACTGAGCTAAATCCCTAGCCCGGTTTTTAGCTTTCCAGTGGTGATGTTTCCATAGAAATGATATACTGGTACATAGTATACTTTTGAATGATAAAAAGCAGGTTGCAAGATAGGATTTTTAAAAAAATTTTTTTAAATTTTATTTTAAAAGGCAGTAAAATTAAACACAACAAAACAGAACAGAATGGGACATAAGAAAGCATAAATTTCAAAGCTAGACAACCAGAGATCTTCACTATCTGTCATATTGTCTCTTGTTTTCTTCCAAATGGTTGTCCTTATCCTTGCATATGGAGAGCTCATACTAAATAACATAGCCAATCTTTTCACCAGATGTGTAGTTCACTGGCTCCCACTTGCTAGGCAGGGGGGAGGGTGAGAGGGGACACGGGATGGGGGACAGGACGACATGAGATGTCTGATTCTCAGCCCACACGCAGGCAGGATCATAGTCGCCCCCCAGAGACGGGAAGAGTTCCTTGTCCTCCCGGCACCCCAAGTCAACCACACAGTGCAGGTCCCGAGGCACCAGGGTCTCTCCCCTGCAGGCCCCCTAAAGTCCGCCATACTCACCTGCTATTTCTTTCTGATGAATTGACCATTCCAGTTCCAAAGTTCTGAAATGGCCAACAGACCACAGAAAGAATTCTCTTTAGGCTCCTGTTTGAAACCAGCAGCTACAGTGATTGATCTGCTGGCCTTGCTTCAGGGCCAAGCAAGACAGGATTTTTAAAATCAACTCACTTTCAAAGGGAAAACTGAAAATACATGTATAGGTGTAGAAATCTAGAAAAATAATAGTTTCTATAGTGATGATCCTTAGGGCTTGAGAGTCTGGTGATTTTCTTTATACATGTCACCTGTTCTTTTCAGTGGTGCTTACTTGTTACACATACCTGTGCATTCATGTAAATACATATATGCACACACTTCATGTTTGCTGTGTTGTTTAAGACTTTGGAGCAGGAAGAATGAGCAGCAGAGACCTAGGAGGAGAGGATGCAGAATGTCCCTTGCACAAGTTGATGTGGAAAAAGTCGTCAGCATTCCTGTGAGCCTGGCCAGCGCTTCTTGCTTAGTGTTTTCCTTTTAGATTTAAAGCATCCTTCACCTTTTACCTGGCCTGGTCTTTCATAACTACGTTGTCCTCGAGTTTTGGGAATCACTGTTACATGAAATACTGAGGCAGCAGAGAATGTCATTGAATGGTTGGCTTGCTTGTGGTTAAGTTTGGATTTCAAAGAACCTGAACTGAAATCCCTGGCCTCCTCTCGATGACTTTTATAATCTTGGCAAATCTTCCTCTAAGCCTCAGGAGTTTGGGAAGTAAAATTTTGATACAGTTTTGCCAAGAACAACGGAGTTAATGGATGTAAACCACCCAATATGTAGTAATTTTCAAGAATTTCAGCTTACATTTTCTTAAGGGCCTGATGTATGAACTAAGAGCTTTAAATGCACTTTCAGATGGGATATGCTTCCAAAGGAAATATAACATAGTCATTTTAGTTATTTTTGTCTAACATAATACCTAGGCTTATTGGGTGAGAAGCTAGGAGTGGCGGCCAGGTAAATAGCTGGAGTCTGTGTCCCCTCACCATCTCTGTTGCCCTAGAGTTTGTGTTCTGAGCACAGAATTCTCAATTTTCGGAGCTGTCACAGTGGCAGGCAGCCTTGGGAGTTTATGGAAGACAGTTCGATTCAGTACCTATTACTCTTTGGGTCTAAGGATAATAGTGGATGGTTGTTACATCTCATTTCGCTTGTTGATGTAGACAGAAATCTCAGTCTCTAAATAATGCCTCAGGATTGTGATTATAATATAAAAAATTCTCTCTGCTTTATGGAGTACAGCAATTCGCCTTGTCTTCCACCGACATTGCAAGTGAACTCGTCTTACTGGCATTATAATTGAATTGCTGCAGACTTCCGCCAGCCTTTCCAAGTAGCAGAGGTGGCTCCTTGTGTTGTAACCCAGTGCCTATTAGCTGCTGCTGTAACTTTATAATGGGGGCTGTACTTTTTGTTCTGTGATTGATTAAACACAGCTGATTCCTTCATCAGCTTTTCCCAGTATAGGTTTTGGCATACTTAAGCTGTCCAGCGGCTTTTTTAAAGGCAGGCATTATGCCTAATTTTTAAAGATCTTGGGCAGTAGAAAATCTGCTTCATTAGTTTATGGCAATTTCATTCCATCTTTTCATGCCTTAATGTGACATTTCGATTTATAGTTCAGGAGTTGCCTTGTTTAAATTCCATGTATGGGAGGATACAGATCTCTCTCTATTCTGTGCTCTGGGCATTGGAGGGCGGAAGAGGCTGTTTCCTTGATTTCTTTTTCTAGACTTAAGGTAAAGAAACTGTACCACCCCAGTGAATCGTTTTTAGCTCTCTGCTGTCAGTGATCTGTATGTTACTTGGCTTTGTTGTGGTTCCCATTTTTGTTTGCCTTTTTTCATGAGGGCAGAATGAAGTAAAAGGTACAGGGGCATCGTGTCCCCCACGTGGGGTAACATTAATAAACTGGCAGTGTAACTGAGAATGGGTTAAGTGGGCTGCAAGGAACCTCCCTTCCACTTGGCACCTCCTACTGCTGGCAAACCTTAGTTTGCTTTCCTCCATGGATGCTTGGCAGGGCTACTGTCTTCCCCTCTCCCATGTTTTTCCTAGTGTGAGACCTGAGAAGCGTTTTTCCCATCAAAGGATCTGCACTGTGTTTTGTAATGGTCATTCTTTTGTACATGTCGCTGTATGGACAGGAAAGAATTTCTTTTGAATGATGTGGTTGTATTTGCTTTTTAAAGATATCCAATATATTTGCAATTTTAGAAGTTTAATTTTAAAGTCAAACTTTAATTTTCCTAACTTGTATTTTAAAAGTTCATTTAATTAAGAATCTGTGTGTGTGTGTCTGTGTCTGTGTGTGAATGTACTGTACACTCTTTCCAGCTAAGGGAAACTGAAGTATAAGAAAATACGGTGTCACTCTGTAGTTTAGATTTTGAGGAGATGAGAATCAATATCTGGCGTGCAAATTCTGTATAGCATCTGTTTGTTTTTGTCTTGCTTGTGACATTTCTTTGTGTGGCTCTTACTTGTGCTGGCTGCTGCTGTTGATCGTGTTTGATAAAGATCATTGTCTGAGGTCTTTAGCTGTTTTAAGCCAGTTATTAACTAATCTGTGAAGGGGTGGAAGAGGAGTACCAGGTTTTCTTTGGCTGTCTGGGCAATGATTGGGTTTTGGATTTGACGTGGTGCTGCTCATAGGCGGCCCTGCTGTCCACTGGTCATGCCATTTGGGTAATGTATCTTGTATTAGAGGAGACCATGATGTTCTGGTCCAGCCAAGCACCTCGGTAAGTTGTGAAGAAGTAAGTCTTTGGTTCAGCACGCAAGAAGTGGATTATTTAGAGGAAATCAAGCCTAGCTAATCCAGCCAGGAAAAAGAGATTGTTCTTTGGTGTTGTATGGGCAATTTCATGTCCCTTTTTCCTCAGTCTCATAGCAAGTTTGGGTATTCGGCTGTCTTGCTATCTGAAGGTCAGTAATTATGGAAGTGCTAGTGTTACAAACAAGGTACAAAAGAAAACACTAAGGCAGAACTGTAATCTTGCCTTTGGCACAATAGCAAGTTATAATACGGAAGCTGTCCCGGAGATGGTGTTTCTCGATTCAGAACTGGAAATCTTGTATGTTTCAGGGCTCACAGCAGTTTCACCTAGTAGTTTGAAAACCAGCAGACTTATCGTGCTCATCTAAGACTTGGGTAGGAAGAATAAGGCTGTAGACAAGTAGAACATCCTTGGATGTCCTTGTTGCAAAGCAGAATTCCACATGAGGTGGGTTGTTGTTCTGACTGGTGCAGTATCAGAAGCTGGACGTGTTTCATTTCCTGCGATCACTGTGACTACTGCCCGCACTGTGGGAAGCACTCCGTGGTGCCTGCTGCCCACTCTTCTCACATGCACCGTGAAAGCATGCATTCTAGCTGTTTCCTTTGGTCTGTATCTATCTTAAAATCCAGTTTGGGGTCCCCATCCCATTTATTAAGTCAGCAGAAACTTGTCACCAGCTCCACCACAGATTTTACTTTATTTGTATGGGTCACCTCCACATTTGCTTTTTAGCACTAGCTTTTGTTTACAACATCAAGTCCAGTGGCATTTTGATCTGGGGGAGGGCAATGTGAGTTTTAGCAAGTTACAATTTGCACGGTCAGTGTGGCGTTTAGGGCACTAGTTTTTGATGTGATGAAATTTAACAACCCAGACTTTATTTTAGCAAAGAGGGAATTGTGCCAGGGTGTGTCTGAAATGAGCTTGGTAGTTCTGTTCCTGATAATGAGTAAGTGCCCTTCTTCTTTTCAGTGCTCTGCGCATCTTGGGTACTGTGAGGGTGAAAGGTGATGACTGTAGTAAGACTTCATTGGTGTCATAGTATCTACCGCATGGTAGAAATGAGCGCATGACTATCTGCTGCCTAGTTCAAAGGTTATGTTTTAAACAGGCTTAAACAGTTTAAAACAAGTTAACCACACAAACCAAGCCCTCCTTCTGCTGCAGCGTTTCCTGAGCCCCTCCCTGTTTCAGCCTCTTCCCCGGACTTTATTCTCAGACCTGTCTGCTTTATGTGGGACATTTGGGCAGAGATGTTTGTCCTCGAGGATGTCTTTTCTTCTGCACCTCCTGAACTCTCTTCAGCAGGGAGACAAAGCCTAGATTTTTGATGCTTTAGCCCTCCTTGGGTGAAGCAGCTTTAGAATACACATATCGCGTGGGCAAAGAAGCAGGCGAGGCACACGATTACAGGTTACTTCTGGGTGTCACCGTGTGAACAACTGGCCGTGCAGTAGATCAGTCCTGCCCCAAGGCAGGGAGCACTTGCCAACCAGAAGGCTCTTGCTTGCCCCCTGCTGAGAAAAATTTGCCTAAAAATAAACTAGGTGTTTTTAGCTTGTTGATTTATTTCTGTATTTAGAGTGAGTTTTATATGTCAGATCAGATTTTCTTTTTCAGTTTCCATGATGACTTTGGGGACTTTTTTTTTTTTTCCTAAGCAAGCTTTGTGTGCTACTAAATAATAAAAGTAATAGTTAACAATATTAGCTTTATACTTTACGGGGTACTAATAATCCCTGTGGGATGAGTACACCAATATAAAAAAGACACCAAGATATTTCAGTAAATTCTGCCTTCATTGAGGCTTCACACTGATTTTACATTGAATAAACAGTCACGATTCTGGTGTGACTGTAAATGTTGGAAGATTGTCTATTTAAATATGGCAAAAGATGTTCTGAGTCTTTCTTGTTTTCCAGTGTCTTAAAGCTATAAAGCTTTGATTTTTTTTGGTATACCGTAACAAATTTTAATATGAAATCATACTTTTTATTATCATTGAGTTCAAAGTATTTAATTTCCAGTATGATTTTCTAACTATAGTTTGCTAGCATATGGAAACTGCAAAATGTATCCTTTTATGTATTAACTGCTGATTATTCTGTAATTCTGGTCTTAAAAGAGAATTTACTTAATATTTTTTGTTCGGAATTTGATAAGACTTTATAGCCTTCCTTCAAAAATATTCTATGCGATACTGAAAGGAGGATATATCCTCTGTTTACCTTATCACACTGCCTTGTCACTTAACCTGTTTAGCATGACCTTTGTGTGATTTACTAAGATCACCACCTTGCCATTGGTTCGTATTTGCCTAGGGTTTTTAGTTTAGTTTTAGTTTTCAACTTTTGCTTCCTTTAAGCATGTTTCTTAGTTAACATATTGTTGTATTTAAGAAATGCACTTGAAGAGTCACTATCTTTTAATTGGCGGGATTAATCCATTTTATATATTGTGAGTACTGTTAAGATTTTTGTCATTTTATATTTTAATTCTGATATTTTTTCTTCCCTGTTTCATTTTTTAAAGAAACTAATGTTCTCTTGTGTCCAAAGAGAATGATGTATATTCTCTGTTTCTAAAGTGATTGTCCTTATTTTGAGTGGCAGAGTCTTACTTTATCTTTTGAATTCTTTTTTGTTTGTTTCATTTTCTGTTTGCTTGAGACGGTCTCACTATGTATTTCAGGCTGGCCTTGAACCCCTTACTATCCTCCTAGTCAGCCTCTTGAGTGCTGGGAGTACACCACAACACCTGGCTATTGAGTTCTTTTTTTATTTATGTGTACTTTTCCCTCCACCTTCAGTGAGACATAGTTGAGTGGATTTTCAGCACCTCTCACCTAATCCCTGTCCCCATGTTGGTATTTTTCTGGAATTTTGGTTCTGCATTTTTTTCAGTTTTTTTCCCTTTCCTATTGTTCTTCATTTTCTTTTTAAAGGCAATAATAGACATTATCAAGGAAGTTAAATATGCTGTGTTGCTTCTTTTATTGAACTCTTGAGTAATACCTTTTTGCTCATTACCAGTATAGTTCGTTGGATGGCAGACTTTTGGGAATTTTTATGTCTGATAATATTTTTATTAGGTCCTCACATTTGAATGGCAGTTTGACATCTTGAATATACAGTTCTCTACTCAGAATTCTTTTCTTTTAATACTTTAAAATTCCATTTTATTCTGTATTTAATTTTGCTGTTGACAAGTCTGATGTCACTATGGTTATTTTTTAAATATAATCTCTTTATATTTCATGGTGATAGTTTATGTGTAGAATTATCTTCTCTTTTTAAAGAAAAAAAATGGCCTAAGCCATTTAGATTGATGTTTTGACATTTCTTTATTTTTACAAAATGGCTCATTATTTCTTTGGACATTTCTTCCTTTCAGTTTGTTTCTTCTGGAAATGGATATTGGTGATATACGTCAATGAAATTCCCCACCTATTATGTCTGATATGAGTTCACGTTCTCTAAAATTGAAGAATGAATTTTAGGAACAATGGAGGTTAAGAGCAGAAATATTTATTGAGAGAAATAAAACTTCTGTCTGAGAGACAGAAGGGGTCCCGTGTAGGTTACCAAAGATTCTGTGTTTTCTTGGGATTTTTATGAGTAAAACCATAAGGTGAGGCGGGTCTGAAGTTGGGGAAAACTGGAAACTTGAAAAGCAGATGGGCATGAGGTGGGACAGAACTATGGTCAACCAGTAAGTTTAATAGTTCAGGTAAAATTGACCAAATCAGGGACAAATGGGGAAGCGAGTCAGTAGCAAACAAGCATTCTTTATGAATCAGTGACTCTTCCTATAGGGGGTTGGGATAGTGACTTTTGGCTTCTCAAAGTGATCTGGATTTAATCCCTAAGGATTGTACTTAAGGGTGTGGTTGCATTTGTTTTGCCTTCTGTCCCAAAATCTGGCCCACAGCAAGAGGTGTATGTATCCTCCAAGGTCACCAGATCTCTGGTCCTCTGTGCCCACTCCTTCGAGTGCCTACCCCTGTCTGACTGCCTATAATATTTCTAACTAGCTCAGCTGCCTGTAACATTGGCAATTCTACCTCTATTCTCCATATTATGCATCTCCAAATTTCTAAATTTTCTGTGCATACATGCTGGTAGTACATACATGATACATCTAACACATTTTAATTCATTATACCGAAGATTGAAATTCTTTGAGTCATTCATGAAATTTATATGTGTTACCAAGAAAGATCAAGGAACAAGTATTCACAGAGAACATGTTTTATTATGTTCCATTGTTAATGGGCATTCCGTAAATGGATCACTGGACATTGAAGTTTTCTTTTTTTTTTAAACCTATACCTCTCTCTACATTTTCTTATTTGAATTTTCTGACTTAGTTTTCTTTTTGTTCTCTGAAGTTTTTGTCTGCCAGTCCATTGTGGAGGTTGTGAGTGTATGTGCGTGCGCATGCGTGAGTGTATGTGGTTATCTGAGGTTGGATTCTCCTATTCTCCCCCTCCCTCGTTTTGTTTTTCCTTTTCTACTTTTGCTTCTACCAACTTAGCCCTAGGTGTTTGGTTGAAAACCACTTCTTATTACTGTTGGTTCTTAACTCTTTGTCTCAGGAATTAAAGGGGGTAGAAACGTCAGATCATGGGAATATAAGACACTTAATCATAGATGTTTTGGCCTCCATTTACTTTGGGAAGCTTCTTTCAGCCCCTCCTTCTACAACGATAGCAAATTCTAGCCCTGCAGCCCCAGCCCTGAGACTCACAAGATTGCACTAGCTGGCTGGTTCTGTTAGGTTAAATGAACCTTTGAGCTTTTTTAGCTTTTTGCTTGTCTCTGAATATTTCCTGTTTCTGTTCCACAGATATACAGAACAGTTTTTTGGGTGCATGCATATCTTTTCATTTTTAAAATGTTATGTTTTTGGTGTTGCTTGGCATATGTGGGAGAAGAGGTATGATTCCACTTGGAATTTCATTGGCATCTTGGCTGGAAATTTCCTGATGGGCCTTTATAGAAAAGTGTTATTGGTCTGTTATAAGTGCAGTTCCTTTGTTCTCAATGAATCTTTCTTTGGTCCTGGTGATTAACTCTTTGATAATTAGAAGCATCTGAGATGATTCTGGCCTGACACTGAGCCCTCAGCGGCAGCCTGCAGATGTCTTCCAGCTAACTAAATGCATCACTGCGAGCTTTGCTGAAATTAAATCCAACTAATAAACCACGTCTCTTCTGATCATTCTTCATTTTAATGTAATACAAGTAGATATTAGTAAAGAAAATGTAAAAATCACTCTTCTATGAATATTAAATAATTCATAACAAAATAATCAGAATAACAATAGTAATACTGTGTGTATCATTAAAGAATGGCCACTATGATACTCAGAGTGCAAGCCATAGACAAACAAGATTCTCTTAAAAGAAGAAACAAACAAAAGCACAAAACTTTTTTTTCAGTGAACAAAGAGAAACTGGTAATATAAATGAAGCAAATTAGCGTATGCATTAAAATATTTCTGAAACAAGAGAACAGATAAATTGAGGAATTAAACTTCATCCTCCTTCCTATTTTTCTGTTTTCTAGTTCTCTCTGTATATTTTTCGCATGTAAGAGAAACCATGCAGTATTTAAGTGCATATGCCCTCAAAACAACTAAAACTAGAAATTTCCTTTAACCCAGATACCCCCTCTTAGATATCTTCCCAGCAGAGTTAAAGACATCGTATCGCAGGGGTACGTGCACACCCATGTTTACGACAGCACAACTTGTAATAGCTAAATCTTGGAAACGGTGTGTGTCCATCAACAGATGCATCGACAAAGATCTGCTCTTCTCGTGCTTTTTTTCTTTCCTCTCTCCTTTTGTCTTCTCCATTTCTTCCTTGATTCTGCTGATGCATAAGCCAGGAATTGAATAAGGAACGTGGAATAGCCTCCCTCTGTGGGGATAGTCCATTCCCGCAGTTACTGAAGAACAGCAGAAGCCTTCCGTGCTGCTACGTGTTTCTAACGTTTCAGGCTACGTGGAAGAGTAGCTTGGGGATGATGCAGAGGCAGCGGTTACTGACTCCTTAACTGTTAGGAAATATATTGAAGAGGGAAACAAAAAGAATGAATGAAATGAAAGGGAAACACAAAACCATGTGCCTATGAGCAGTTCTGTTCAGGCAAGATGATCAGATGATGAATGGAGAGAGTAGTTTATCATCATCAGAACAAAGAAGTGCAACTAGAATAAAAGCTTATCAGAATATTAGAAGTAAGGACAGAGGCATCCTGTCAGTTATTGGATATGGTAGAATTACCAGGTTCTTATTCCATCTTCTTGATTTTATTTTCCATCAGTCTCTGAAGATTGTTTAGTCTTTCAGTATAATAAAGCACTTTGTCACTTGCTCAGGTTCATAAAAAAAATCAAGTTGGGCCTGGGGATGTAGTTTGAGTGGTAGATGACTTGCCTAACGTGTGCCAGGCCCTGGGTTTAATTACCACCAGCACCACACCCATAGATAAATCAGACTCTTCTGAATGGGGAAACCCAGTAGCTATCCTGAAAGGCGTGTCCAGTAGCATGTCCTTTTGTCCACCTTTGCTGAGAACTTGGGAATCTCTCTGTTTCTCTCTCACCACCATCTGTATTTACTGTGTTCTAATGACTTGTTATGTCTGAATATCTCTCAAACCCATTCTCTGAATCTTAACACTTCCTGCTTAATCCCGGCAGCAACTTCTCAGTGCCTGCAGAGTAAATTGGTAAGCCCTGGTCTTGTAAGTAAAGCTCCTTACACTTCTTTGTATACCTGCTTTCTTCCTCCGAGCCTCTGAAAACGGCTGTGTTCCTTCTTGTTTAATGTTTCAACTTTGATACTTCAGCTACCAGAGTCTCCCTCTTTGAAAACCTAGTCGTCATTTCTCCCTATTTCTATTGCTTCATTCCCATGTGTCTTCAGCTCTCCCAAGGCAGGTTTGGAAACTCATTTTGCTGAATCTCCAACCTCCTTGAGATCCACACATTATAACCAGTGCTGTGTTTGCCTGCTCATCTTTTCCTGTCATTGGGCACCTTTGGGTCAGGGACTGATGGTTCCCCTTTGTGACTCAGTATTATTCATGGTGGGCTCAGTCCATAAGCAGGAGCTTGGGAAATGCTAGCTGAATGAAAAAAGTGGGTGAGAAGTGCTTGTGACTGGGAAGGGAGAAGATGAAAAGCCAGCCACTTGCCGATTTTGTGAGGACACTTTGAGATTTTAGTTCTCCTTCTCTATTTCAGGAGTAGTGACTTCCTGTATTCATGACATTTCTTGTGGCAGAGGCCACTGGATTCCTGAGATGGTCTTATCAGCTGGCAGAGCACTGTGCTCTTAAAGGGTTAACAAAGGGCACCCTCAAAAACTGTGAAGCTGTGAAACTGTTGTGTGACCAGGAAACTGGCAGCTGAGGGCTGCTGATACTGAGAGAGGAGACAAGGGGTAGGGAAGGTAGTTTGGGAAGTGCTATGTGGAAAGTGAGAATTAAGCTAAGGACTGCTGAGGACTTTCTCTTCCTTATGGTAGTGGATCATCTTGTGATGAGTTTTTTATCTTGGGGTTTCTCATAAGGAAAGTCCTTCACCACCCAGTTTTCTCTTTTTACTCACATGTGAGGTCTTTCTAGAAGCCAATTAAAAGGTGACACCTGCCCTAGGGAACTGACCACTGAAATGACAGGCGAGAACCCACAAAGTTTGTCTGCCAAGTGGAAGTTGTATAGGACTTTTCATGTTTGTCAGAGAAGTTGGTGAATGTTTTCTTAGGATTATACTAATTAAAAAGTGGTACTTTGATTTTTGGGAAAGTTTCAGAAATGCTCACAAGTAATGTTGATATACATAATGTTTGTGACCCTCTTCTTTCTTAAATTTGGTGATTTTCTTCCCCTGAACAGTGAGGGAGAGTTTTGTGCCCTTGGAAAGTAGAGAGAGCTATCTCATCATTTGGTCAGTCTGTGAAAACATAGCCCCTTCTCCCGATATTACTGGAGGGTTCAGATCGCCACTGTGTGTGGTGGAAGGAATGGAGACTTCTCTTAATAGAATGTGAGTCAGTATGTTGAATGACCGTTTGTGTTGTGTCAGTCTGCTGGGAGCAAGGATTAGACACCATAAATGAGCTACTGTATCTGGCTGTACCTTTGGAATTGTTTTAAAGTAACATTATAGCTTTGGTCTGCAGGGCCCCAAACTTTCCACTGACATCTTCCTCCTGGTAAGAATGAGTCAGGGACAGCTAGTCCCAGCCTCTCCCTGGCAAGCCCTATCCTGCAGCCAGGGAGTGTGGCCCAGGGAAACTGGGGGCGAGGATGATGCCTCCTGAAAGCCCAGAGCCACTTGCATGGGACTCATTATTGGGAGGATCCTGCTCAATCCCAGAACCTGTGACGCTGTGCTGCCTCCAGCCAAGCCCCAGACTGACAGCTGTAATGCAAATCACTGTGGAGGGTCACATCTGAAACCTCTTTAATTTTGTAGGAAGTGGTTGCTCATGATGATTGAAGGGTACCAACAGGACCTGGGAATGCTGGAGCCTCAACCCTTGCTTCCTGTGGGCTCATTTGCAGAAAAAACCAGATGGATTTGGGGTCTCCGCTCACAGCAAAAAAGCAATCATTGTTCCAAAGTGGACTCGATCCCAGAAAGACAGCAAATCAACAGGAATCATAGCTGTGGTCTATCAGTGGGTTGCGGTTCATTTGCCTGAAAATTGGACCACCTTTGGGGACTGAATTTCTCCCGTTACTAAATGTGTGTGTGGTGAAGAGCTGTAGAAAAAAAATGACTTTGCTGCAGGAGCAGTGAAGTCAGACTCTAGACTGTGTATTTGTGGACAGGGACAGTGTATGACTACAAGGAGGCCCAGCCCTCACAGATAGTTCACGCCTTGCCCAAGCTTCCTGCAACACCCTTATGACCAAAAGAGCTCAGAAAATCCTTCTAAAATCTTCTGCACAGTCACTCATACATGTTTCCCCACTTCCTCTGTCATGGACACCATCTCTGACTCCCAGTTCTTAGAGTCCAACTTTTCTAAATCTCCATTTCTAAAATATTCTCTGTCTCATGCTTGGTCTCAGTCTCTCAGGTTTGAGCAGGGTTAGGAATCAATAAAATGTATTGTCTACATTCAGTTTTTAGGATTAGCATCTTAAGATCTGGTTTAATCAGAGCCTGGACTTGGAGGACTGTGCTTTACTTTCAGGAGAATTGAAAACCACCTAAGATGGTTTTGTGAGAGCATATTGTTAGCTGTTCCTGGCATCTGTGCACACTTGGTCCTTGGGTCCAGGACTGAGGCAGCATGAGGGCCCAGTCAGCCTGAAGGTGTTAGTGGCTGCCCACAAAGACTTCCTTGTGGAGTAACATTTGCTTCTGCAGCAACTTGTTGACCAACTGTTATAACCCTATTGTCTGCAAAATGAGGTCAGGTTAGTACCATCTCCATAGAACTTTGCTGTCTCTGCAGACCATACTGGGGTTACTTATTTATTGCAAACTGGATTTGGCCTCAGGCCCAACTTGTGATAGGTGCAGTTCATGAGGGTTTCATTGTAGAAGCAAGAAGACCAGTTGAGGGAAATAGCTATTCTTGAGAGCTCTCTCTTCCGTCTTTTGTGTTTTCCACCCAAGCTCATCATTCAGGTACAAATGATGCTAAACCTATTTCATAAAATGGTCCTCCATGAATGCATAAGTCATGTAATTCCTGTAGGAAATGCCTGTTTATTTTGGTTTGAATTCATCCCACGCAGTCACTACAGGAAACTGTGTCATGTGTACAAATCTCCTTGATGTTCATAAGTTTTATAGTTTGTATCTAGAATGTCCCTCCCAAAGCCTCATGTCATTAGTGGGGGTTTTTCAGGGGTGGCTGAATCTAGAATATTCTGTTGATTCACATGCTAGGATTAAGGGTGCTAGGATTAAGGGCAGGTGATTAGTAAATCAGTCTACTGATTGGTTTGGCACTGCCCTAATCCTGGTAGCCTGGATACAGCATGAGGGACAGAAAGGGGCTTATCTTATCTCTTGCTTGCTTTGCTGCCTTTGCCCACCATGAACTGTTTCTCTTCTGTGATGCCCCTCTGCCATGCTAACCTGCCTTGGAGCCAGCCAGTGATGGACTAAGACCTCTATAAACTGTGTGCTAAATACACCTTCCCCTCTTTAATTTTGGGTATTGGGTATAGATCTCAGCAATGAGGAAAAAAAGTAACTAAAGACGGTAATGGAAATTTCTCTACGTGAGAGATTTTAATAAATCAGGCAATTAGAAATTACAATCCAAGATACCAGCTCAAGAGCAAGGATTCTTCAGAGCTGTTTAATTTATTATGCATAAAACACTGACTGAGAATGGCTTAGAGAACCAGCAGGTGGCCAGAAACTAAAAAATGAAACTCCAGGGCTGGTGCTGCTTCAGGCTGTCCTCCTGTTGTCGTGGATTCCTGCCTGTGTTCTTGGGGAGCAGGACATCATTGTGGCTACAATGATGAGAAGGTGTTCTCTTCTGCTTGATCTGACTTTGATGATTGTGTTGCACAGTAGAGAAAAACCATTATTGGGTATTAGCTGTGTTACTCAGCTTTCCCTTAGTAAAACAAGTACATGAGATAAATCAGCTTTATTGAGTGAAAAGCTTGTTTTGGCTCATGGTTTTTCAGGCTTCAGTTCATGACCATTTGACCGATTTGCCTTTGGGCTTTGCTTTGGGCATGAGGCAATACATCGTGGCAAAGATCATGTGGTGTGGCAGAGCTGTTCTCCTCTTACCTAGGAATAAATGAAACGGCAGGGAAGGGATTTGGGTCCCTCTGTCCCCTTCGGAGGCACAGTCCCAGTGACCACAAGACCTCCAGCAAGATGCCAGCTCTTAAAGTTGACACCATCATCCAGTAATACTATGGACTGGGGCCTAAGCCTTTAACACATGGGCCTTTGGAGGACTTTTCACCTCCAAACTGGAGCAGCCTGTAGTTTATTGTAAGCATCTCTGAGGCGCACACGCACATGCACACACACACGTGCACACACACACCCCACCCTGCAAACACAGGGCACCAAGATGCTCTCTGTCACCCAAATGCTGAATTGTAAATGCAATTTGGAATATAATTTGATTGACTAATATGTAATGGCTTGTAATTATTAGCAGAGTTACTGTTTTGTCTATCTGTTTGACATTTGATCCTTTTTTCTGTCTAGGTGACGGTCCTAACTCTCCAAAGGAGGACACCCCTACCAGCAGTCAGGACTCACTTTCTTCCCCGTCTCCCACCACTGCAGCTGTCCATGGGCTCCCTGCGTCAGACAGAAACCACCTCCTGGCAGATGGCGGAACCTGCGGGGACTTGGTGGCCACTGCGTAAGTTGCTGTGCTGTGTTCAGTTTGGTGTCAAGGGAAAGAGAGCAGGGACTGCCTTTGGATTGACGTTTACTTGGCCAGTGGGCCCTGATGCCATTAGAACTATTTATTCTGTATGCACTGTAGCTGCCCCAGGGAAAAAGGGCCACAAGCGAAGGAACAATTGGTGTTACTTCAAATCTTCAGATTCACACACCTGTAATCCCAGCCCTGGGGAGCCTGGGGCAGGAGGATTGCAATGAGTTCAAGGCCAGCCTGGGCTATATAGTGAATTCAGATCTTCTGGTTCAGTTTGTGGCATTTTGGGGTCATTCAAATGGACTTTGTTACTGTTCTACTTATGATATCTCCTTACTTATGCACATTTTGAGAGAGCTGAGGATGGATGGTCTCTTGAAACTGCCTGCAGAGTGATAGTCTGGTTACATGAATGTTTGACAGCTTCATGTTAACGTTCTGCTCTGTTTTACCCCATACCTCCCTGCATAATGGAGACTCAATGAAAATTTCTGATTTTACATTCTGTGTTTTGGTTTGGTGCCAGACATGTGCAGATCAGCTCAGGTATATTAGGACATATAATACAAATACGAGCGCAGCAGGTCTTGAGCACATTTGTGTGCACAAGAGTTTGTCCTGCTGTGCTGACAGAGGCTGTGGGGTTGGGGAAGAATGAGGGGTTGGTGTGGGACTTCATTAGGACATTGAATTTCAAACAAGTGTTCAGGGAAGACAAAAACAAGTTCTTTCGTAATTACAAGGTATTACTTGATTAGTCAATCAAATTGCATCCAAAAATATATTTATAATTTACCCAGAGAGCATTAGTTTTTTTTTTTTTAACCAGAGTTGCTAAAAATAAATTGTAGATAATGATGTCATCTGACCCTAGCTTGGAATTCTTGGTACTTTAAATGGATTGGAAAGTGTCCCTCACATTACGTGGCTTTTTATAGATACAGCAGAATTCACATGAAATCATTATGAACCTATTAAGTATTAAGAGAGTCTGGAGAAGTTTGGCATGAGGAGATTTTGGGGCGACCTGAAGATGTTGAAAAGCTAACTTAAGTCAGAGCAAAGGACCCAAATATGGACACATATTCTCTAGATGAACTTGTTTCCCTCCTGAGATTGTCATATATGTTTATTACTTAAATTTCACCTTTACCGTCTGTCTCCACACCTTCTGGGTACTGGGGATTGAACTCGGTGCCTCACACAAGCCAGGCAAGCACTACTGCCACTGAGCTATATCTCCAGGCCGTCTTTACTGTTTCTTACTCACAGTAAGAAGTCTTTTTAAATTTACTGCTAAAAGCAACAATAAAACTACTATATAGGAACCCAGAATCCTAATCCTGGCTGCACTTCAGATGGAGTTGAGCCTGTGTGTGTTTTAGTGCAAGCCAGATCCCTAATTATTTTTTTCAGTAAGTGTGAATCACAGGCAGTGGAGAACAGTTTAGTCCTCTTCTTCCACAGTGATTCTGCAGAAAAGTGACATTAGGAGCTGTGGGACTGCCTGCCAATGTTCAATTCGTAGCATGCCCAGGCCTGAAACAAGAAGAGCTTGATATTTTTGGTCATAAATCAAATGAGGAGTAAATTACCCAGTTTCCTATTTGTGCACATTTGAAAATGTCATGAGAAGCGCACCAACCTTGAGATGGCGAAAGCGGGGAGGGCAGACATAGTGGAAACAGGTCTGGAAAGGAGATTGTTGTTAAAATGCAGACCTGCCCTGCGTCAGGAACTAGTTTTTTTTTTTTTTTTTAGTGTAATGGATGAAACACATCCTGTTTCTCTTGGGTCTTGGAAAGCTTCTGGTGTTTTTTTAGGGTTTACTTGTGAGCATCTGTTAGCCTAGCTGGGCCTTGCTGTATAGATGAGCACTCCTAAAATTTGAACACACCTCAGAGTCACTTGTTAGAGCTGGTTAAACCCACACTCCTGGGCTGGGGGTTGCAGCTCAGGGATAGAGCACATGTTTAGCATGCGTGACGTCCTAGAAGTGGTTAACAAAACCAAAAAGCCACGCTGGAAGACCCCACCCAAAGCTGATGTGTCTGTGGATCTGAGAGGGGGCCTGAGAGTGTACGTTTCTAGTAAGTTCCCAGGTGATGATTGGTGAGCCCTGACCTGCGGCATTGTGTTCCTGCACCTCCTGTTGTGTGTTAATTGTGGATGGCTTCTCTGAGGGGTGTAATTAGAATAACTTGATTTCTCTGCCTGTTTTTAAATGTTTTTATTTTTAACTGACATGCCATGGCTGCGTATATTTATGGGATACAGTGTGACATTTCAGTCCATGCATACAAAGTGCAATGGTCAAATCTGGGTAATGAGCACATGGATCACTTCAAATATTTACCGTTTCTGTGTTTTTGGACCTTTCCAGACTGTCTGCACTAGCTGTTTTAGAAATATGCATCCAGTTACCCTACTTGTGCTGTAGAACATTCGAGGTTACCCCTCATTCAACCGTAGCACCGTACCACTTAACATCCTCTCTCCATTTCCCTCTTACTCTAGTAGTCTTTAATTTTATTGTCTAGCTTTGGGCAAGGGAGTGACATATAAAAGATACACACATACCACATAAATATCAAATATACTAAAAGGCAAGTAGTAACTTAAAGACAATATTTTATTGAACTAATTTTATTAAACTGTTCTGCGCCAGTGATGGTGAACCTGTGAGAGACGAGTCCCCACACTGCAACGCAAAACCCACTTATTTCTTGCAAAATGCCAACACTGCAATTAAACCTGAATGCTGTGATTTTGTTTATAAAAAAAACAACTCATACTTTAACATCTTTTTTCTTAAAAGAAAAATAACACGAGTGTCATAGGTTTGCCGCCAGTTCTGTGCTCTACTTCCGTGAAATCAATGATTTTAGCTTTTTTTATAAAAGTGTGAAAACATGCACTAACAAAAACACACTTCTAGTGTGGTGTGTTTGCTATCTTTCCAGTACTCTGCATATGCTTCTTGAATATTTTGATTCCTTATGCCCTAAATGTCTTCCTGCGTACTTGTTTAAGATATTCTTACCTGTCTACAGGGTATGCTTTAGTTTTCATCTCCAGGATGTCTTCTTTCATACTCTGTTCTACAAGGGGCCTTTAAATAATACCTTTGTTTACTGATATTCATTATTTGGCATCAATAATGATGTTAAGTTACTACTTGCCTTTTAGATTGTTTGATATTTATGTGATTTGCATGCATTTTTCTATATATCTTTTCCTTTGTCACAAGTTAGAACACAAAACTTTCAGTGATAGAAATTGAATCTTATACTCTAAACTTTTTCTGATATTGACATAGTTATTAGGTCATTCAATTTCTTGACTTATTTTGTGTTTATAAAAATGCATGCCTTTTTGAAATCCTATATTTGCCTGCATATCATCCCTTGTCTCTTAGGCTACCGTATTTGTTTTCTGACTCATCTTTCTTCTTCCTGATAAAGAACTATCAAAAACTCTTCCAGGAATTCCACCAAAATAGTCTTATCAATTTCTCTTTATAGCACTTTGTTGCCTTAGTGTTTGCAAGGTGTGTTCTATCCCCCTTCCGTGTGTCTGTGTGTATGTGTGTATGTGTGTGTGTACCTGTGCGCGTGCGTTCTTCCATCTTCCCTCATCCCTGAATGTTGAGTACTGTAGGTTCTGAGTCAAGGATGACGGATGAAGTTCCTTTGTAACCAGAGTGGTGAGATGGAGTCATTAAAACGCTGCCCAGCATGTTAGAGGAGGCAATGCCTATGTTGCTTGGTTTAGAACCAATGTGCTTGATTTTCTTTTCCAAAAGTAACACTTATCTCAGGTCCCAAGAAATAGAGTCCAACTGTATGTGGATCACATAGAAACCCAATTGCTCGCTTGTACAGAAATCCTATAACCTTATCCCTGGAAAGGAAATTTGCAGAGGAAAACCTACAGCTGTGATTCTGATAGAGGCAATGTGTAAATACATCTGTGGCCTCTGCCAGGTGGAAAACCAGCAGAATTGGATTTCTTGAGCTTTTGCTGATGTTTATGACTTGTGGGTATTATTCATTGCAGTCAATCCATCTGGAACTATTACTTACCTGTGCACTCAGTAAGGTGATGGGTGACTTCATTGCCAGTGAAGAATTGCTAGCTCAGTGTCCTTGGAGGACATTACATCATAGGTCAAGGTATTTTAAATGTTCCAAAGTCATCCCCCCCCCCCGAATAAAGTAGTTTTCTTTAAACAGGTTTTCTTCAATTGTAATTGATGGAGTTGGGTCCTTGACAAGTAATCCTTTTAGGTTTTCTGCCTCAGAAGAAAATTTCTTTTAAGAAATACCAGGCATTGCTCTCTGCTTTCTGTCCAGATTTCAGATGAAAAGGCATACACCATCTTTTCTGTATATGCAAGATGGCAGCTCCCTAGTATAAGTTTTTCTAGCTGGGACTATCTGTACCCTAAGGTGTATCTCATGGACTGTACCATGGACTGGCTGGTCAGCAAGGCAGTAGTTTCCCACCTGCTGAGAGGCTTGGCTTTGTTTATACTGAATGTTAAAACCTTCCCACAAGCTGTATCCTCGCTACTGCCCTGAGCCACCATTGTACCCCAGAGATTTGTGCCTATGCAGGCTTGATGTTGGTTGGTAGGTTATTTGTTTTTGCGTGTTTGGTTCTGTGTTGGAGACTGTACTGTTGGGCCTCATGCACAATAAGCACGCACTCTACCAATGAATTGTACTTCCAGCCTGATACTAGTTATTTGAAGTCACTAGGTAAAAGGCAGATACAGCAGAGCATGCCTGTAGTCCTAGATATTTGGGAGGTTAAGGTAGCAGGATAATTTCAGCCCAGGAGTTTGAGGCCAACCTGCAAAATGCAGTGAGACCCCGTCTCAAACAGAAAAGCCAGTTCACTCCGCGGTATGCTCTGTTTCCTATACAAAACCTTGTATCTATTATCAACCTATTTAAAGTAAACTTAACCAAATAGAGGTTTCCCAGAGTCAACTACTTGGCATTTCGGATTACTTTACCAGTGCCCCAAGACTGCATTTTAGCAAGGTGATGAATTTTGCTAGGAGATAGCAAGTTACTTTTTGAATATAATTTATGGCTTAGTATCCTGCAGTAGTTTTTGATTTATCCAGGGTTCGGAAAGATAATACTTTTTAGAGCTTTCAACAGATTTCTGAAGAGTTTAGCATATCCCCAGAAATTAAAGGGCAACAGCCACAGGCAGACTGTCTTCATTTTGTCCTATCCTCTGTGTCTTTTTGCCTTCTCTCTCCTCCCTGTTGTAGGAGGCTTCTTCCGTCGTGTGTGTGTGTGTGTGTGTGTGTGTGTGTGTCTCTGTGTATGTGTGTCTGTGTTTGCTGGGATGGAACCTAGGGTGTCTTGAATGCTATGCAAGTGCTCTACCACTGGGCTACACTCACAACCCCGTGGACACACTGTTCTCATTGCTTCCAAATCTGTTGGGCTAAGGCAATGAATTCACCCTAAAAGTTGGTATCTTTTTGATATTTTAGCCATAATATTGTGACTGTTATTTGAAAAGAAAATTAGAGCATTTATCTGTGTAAAGTTTTGCTTTTTTGCTCTAAACTAGAAAGAGGACACATTGCTTGTAATAAGAGGAGGGAAAGTATATAAATTTAGAAAGAGATTGTTTTAGTTACTTCACTTGTTGCTGGGACAAAATACCTGATAACCACAACTTGAGGGAAAAGAAGTTTATTTTGGCTTACGTTTCGGTCCATAGTTGGCTGGCTCCAGAGCAGGGCAGCATGGCGGAGGGGCATAACAGAGGAGAGCAACTCATGCCCTAGCAGAAACGAGGCAGGGATCTGAGGGAGGAGAGGAAGGGAGATGCGCCCTTCCAGATCATTCCCACAGTGGCTTCTTCTAACCAGGCCCCACCTCCTCACATCAAGTCAGCTCTGACGCCCCGTAATCCAGTCACCTTTCACACACGTGAGGCTTTGGGCCCCATTTTAGATCTACAACATGACAGAGATGGAGGGTCATACTTCACCCAGAGGAATGCATTGCTAGTTATGAGGATTTCCAGCTTTATTTCCTCATAAGGTTAACAACTTCAGTCGACTTTCTTCTAAGTTGACCCTGGTTCCCGAATGTGGTGAGTTCCAGGAATTGCGATCTCCAGCAGAGCCAGTGCCTTCCCGGAGAAGGATGTGCTGTGTGGTACTTTGAGCTCTGAAGGAGGGATTGGGCCAGTGCCTGCTCCTGTACCGCAGCAAGAGCGAGGCCACTGCGCAGGTGCAGAGACGGAAATCTAAGGCAGGTGGAGTCTTAGGAAGAGCTGGGTTGCATGGTGTCTTGCTGTGGGTCCATAGCAGGCCTTTAAATTCTGCTAAGAGGATTTCCCCTTTTTGTATCCTTGGGGGCCTGGGGACCATTTGCTTTAGTGTAGACTGGTGTTTTGAGGCTCTGGACAGGCTTACTTCTACTCTTACATTTATTAGCATCAAGGACCATGGAATATTAGGTACTGTGGGCCTCCAGATTTTGCCTTAGGTGTTTTTTAAATGCTAGTTTATCCAAGTGCTATTTCAACCCATAAGGGTAGATAAAGCTTCATTTTTAAAGATAGTGAAACCGGGGGAGCGGTACACCTAGGGAAACTAGCCTAAGCCGCTTGCCCAGTGAGGGACATAGGTACTGACTCCCAACCCTCCTGTCTTGATACTTTAGGGTTACCTCAGGCTGGTTTTACTGTACAGATTGAAATTGTCTAGATGTATATGGAGCCGTTGTTCAAATTGTATCCCCCAAGCCCAGTGCGACAGGCTTGGCCGTTAGCTGTCACTTCCATTTTTGCAGAGGGACCCAACTCTGTATTAAGCCACATGGCTGTGGTTCACAGTGATCTGAGGGGAATAAACCTTTGAATGTGGTGGTTGCACATTTAGTTCCCAACAAGTTGGGGAGATTTGGGGAGGACAGTATCCCGCCCTGCCTGCCCCCCATCTTAGCCAAGAGGCGTCGAATTGTGATTTTTGCACTACTGCAACGTCCATAATCTTTTTACCAGGAATATGATCAGTTGTTGCCATCCCTAGCATCATTGACTCTCTTGATTGAAGCTGATCATAGGGCCGCTATGTGGTTCTGGCGCCTAATAATCCAGTCACCTTTCACACACATGAGGCTTTGGCTGTCATTTTAGATCTAGAACATAACAGAGATTGAGGGTCATACTTAAGAGAATGCATTGGTCTATTGACATTTATTCTAGGGGTACATATTTTGGCCTTTTTAGTTTCCTTAAGTTGTTACCTTTCATCTTTGTATAGAAGCAGTGTCATTCCAACTCTGAGCATCTTTATGGCCTTTGATATCAATCTGTTGTGGCTTGCTAGAGTGATTTTGGTGTTTGTGTTGGGTACTGGGCATTTGTGTGTGGCTGGAGCCATATCTTCTTTTGCTATGTTGTGACTACAAATTCTGAAATTTGGAGGTTTTATTTTAAGCCAGAATGTTGATCATCCTTATAACTGCAAAGCCCCATAAATGAAAAACTGACTTTCTAAAATATTCATACCTGAATTTTGGAGTAGCTTTTGGACTGCTTAAGATTTTAAAAATCATCAGGTCCTATGTTAGTTTTGTTTTGGTTTTGTTTTTCTTTTTAGTTTATTTTTTTTGGTTACAGTAAAGATTATCTTAATACTTTTGTTGGAATTTATTGTTTCCTGTTTATGATCTGTTTGGCTGTATTTTAGGGGCCTCTTGAGCTTTCTTTGTAAGCTGGAGACAATTCAGACTGGCAAGGCATTGATTTGAGTTAAGCAAGTTTGAATTTTCTTCTTCATCCCACCTCTTAAAACCTTAGAGACTTTATATAGTTATTTAAGCAAACCAAGGCTTAGCAAGATTAGCTGTAAAAGGAGAGTAATTACATCCGCCCCTGTGGATGGTTGTGAGGTTTCAAGATATGGCATGTAATAAAACCCAGTTACAGGTCCCCCGAGACTCTAGACAGCCACTTGCTGGATTATCCTCCCCCCTGAGAACCTAATTTGATCTTCTTACTCTAACTTAGCCCCAGCTTCCTGGTTCGTCAGTTACATAATCATCTTGCTAAACCGCTTAGGGAGATAGCATTGGTAGTCCTGGAGTGGTGGCCCCCCGAGACTGTGTTGTTCTTAGTGATGATTGGAGGATTCTCCTGGCCTCCTCTCCTAGCTCCCCTGATCTCTAAGATTTGGTCCTTGGATACTACATGGCCAAAGCATGGGAAAGCCCTTGAGACTCTGCCAGATCTGTAAGTTGGCACACTGTGTGCCCGTTAATCAGCTTGGTGAGTAACCACAGTTTTGGTTTTTTTAAGCAGACAAATTTTGTGCCCCTTCTGAGCTCTGTGTGGCTCTGTTTATGTGTTCAGCCTTCGCGTCAGGCATCGGCTATTTTCCACCCAAGAGTTAAGCTGGTAGAAACTTTCCTAGGAGTGACCCTGCCAGACTACAGCCATCAGATTTCTGAAGCCCCATAATTTTCTCAGATGAAGTTGCAGTTGCCTTTCTGTTAGGCTGACAGGCTCAGGTTCAGCCCTCCTACCTGACTCCACAGCCATCATCTGGAAGGAAGGAAGGAAGGAAGGAAGGAAGGAAGGAAGGAAGGAAGGAAGGGAGGGAGGGAGGGAGATGGGGTTGAAGGTGTTCTCAGAGTGGAAGATCGGTCAGAGACACAATTCTAACACAGTTTTCTTAGAGCATCACCAAGAACGCTTCCCTCGGGGTTGGGGGTGGACTTTGTGAGATACCAGATGACAGGAGGGTGGTCCTTTCTTGTTAATGGACGTGACCCTGGGTCTCAGCACCTCACAGTTGAGGACCAGGTGCTCAATGTGCTCTGTTCCCCATTGTGAGGCGTCAGGGACTTTTCCAGGGCCCTTCTCCTACCCCTTATTCATATACTTCCTCAAAAGATGGGCTTTTCTCAAGGGTGACCAAGTGACGGCATTCATGTGCTGGCTGATGAGCTGGCCTGTCCCCTCCTGTGAGAGGCAGTGGGGTGAAGGACGGGAGCTTTGGCTGTGAAGCACTTGGTGTTTGCAGGTTTGCCCCACGCACGCACCGGGGAGGCTGGAGGGGACAGGGTCTTCTCAAGCAAAGGGGAGTTGGCCATCTGTGTTGCCTTCACCTCCTTCAGCCGGGCCAAGCAAGCTGTCATGTGGTCCATCTAGTCCTGGGGAGAGTGGGGGTGGCAGACAGCCGCCTGCTTTTGTCAGTAAGTTTGAGGCGAACACAGCCACATGCAGGTCACTGCGTTCTGTCTGTGGCTGCTTTTGCCTTACAGCAGTGGCAGGGTGAGTAGCTGGGAGAGACCTCATGGCCTGGAAAGCCTGGAGTAGTTCCCGTGTGGCCCTTTACTGAGCAGGCTCATGGGCTTTTATTCTAATCTGTAGCCCAGACCCCTCTGCTTGGCGAGGCCCGTGTTTCCAAAAAGTGCTTTTGAGGGCAGCAGATCCCTGCTGGGCGGTGTCATTCCGTGGGAGCGGCAGGTGGTTCCGCCTGACATGGAACCAGCCCAGTTTTCCTTCAGCGGCATGATTTATAATTTCAAAAGACCTTTAGTGTTTCAGGGACTAAAAAGTTTATTTGGAGTTTTTCTTTTTATAATCTTCTGCTTAAGATAAAATTTTTATTTTGGAGTAGTTTTAGATTTACACTGAAGTTACAAAAATAATATGGAGTTCCTGTGAATCCTTCACTTACTTTCTCTGTAAACATTTTACAGAACTATTACACCTTTATTTTTAAAGAAAATTAATATTGGTGTAGTGCTGTTAGCTTGAGACTCAGTATGGGCACCACCAGTTTCTCCAGCAGTGTTCTTTCTGGTTCTAGGATTCAATCTAGGATTCCACATTGTATTTAATTACCGTTTCTTGTCTTTTTTTCCAACAATCAGATCCATTTAGTATCTTTGTAAATTTTTCCTCTTACATAACTTATTTGCTCTCTTGTGGTAACAAAATGATTTGTTAGTGGTGACGTAGCCGTAGGGTAGAGGCAGCCTGACTCCAAAACACAGCTGTTCGTAAGAGCTGCACTTATTGAGTGCTTACGGTTCTCCAGTCAGTGTTAGGCATTGTTAGACTGTCAGATTACAAAGTGATGTAGCCTGTGAATAATGACCTTCTCCATTTTACCTGAGGAGAGTAAGTTACGTGGCTAAGTTTCAGTCTCAGATGACCCGGGCATGGGCTAATGATGCAGACTGTGCCCCTCTGGCTTCTCTTCCTTTTTACCACAGCCACTAGCTAGCAAGTAGCCTCCTTTCCACCAAAGGGAGCAAACTTGGGAAGTCGAAACTGCAGATGAGCTTGCAGGCAGCCAGTGGCGGTGGCAGCAGCTTTTGAACCCAGAGCTCTCTGTGGAATGGCAGAGTTTCGGGCAATCACAGCTGCCGTGAGTATAATTGCTCAGCAGTGCTCTCTTGCCAGTAACTCGTGGTCCTGCCCCCGAGTATCCTGTTCTCCTTGTGATGTGTTCCAGCCCCTGTGGACCTGAGGCATTGAGCTCTGTGCGCTCTTGTCCAAAGAGGGGTTACTGCTGCATCTCACCCTTCCCAAGATTTAGTCTTCTCACGGGTAGGTGTCACGGAGTGAAAAGTCACTGAGAGGAAGTGAACTGTGTTTGTGAGTTGATCTAGCACAGTGCAGTGTGCATGGAGCGGTGGGGAGGTGAGGATGATACTGACAAAGGTCACAGGAGCCCCGTGTGGATACCGTCTCCACCCCATAGCCCTGCTGCCGTCGGAGTGGTGGTTTAGGGCCTTCTCCTGCTCCTGGGAGGGCCCTGGGCACCCTCTCAGTGGCCTTCATCCAGCTGCACTGATTGCTAACCGTTGTTGCTCCTGAAGGACAGCTAGTGCCATTGCCCGCTATGTGTCCCCAAAGCCTGGAATGGGGCCTGATAAGTAGTTGTCAGTGAGGACCCAGGGCCTCATGTCAGACTGTCCTTCTAGGCAGTGAAAGCTTCCTTATCCAGTCCTAGGGTTGACATGATGGAGACTTTCTGGGCACAGGCCTTGGCTTCTCTGTGCTTCTCTTCCCACTCCATGTGCTTGTTTGGAGCCAAACAATGTGCTTGCTGTGGAATCTTCCCTCTCTGGCACCTAAGGAATAACTATGGCATTTTTTTGAACAGAGATTTCCCAATCATATACAATATTTCCTTCTGTCTTTATTAACATTTTCAAACACTTTTGCCCAGGACAGCTGTTCTAGACTTATGTTGTACTTTTTCCCAGGCTGGCATGAAAGATCATTTCACTAATGTGTTAGCTCCTGCTCAGAGACCTTGCAAATGAGGTTTTAAAATCTTTTCATCCCAGTGCAAACTTCTGATTTGATTCTGATTTCATATAGTCATAGTCAAATATCTTGGTATTTGGGGGATTTAGTCACTCAGAGAAGCTGTCATTTCTTGACACTGTTTTCCCTGCTTTACCTCCTTGAATTTTAAATTGTGCTCAATGCTCCAAGAGCCTGGAATTGGGCGTTTATATCACCAGTGCCACCCAAAGCCAGACCCGTCTGTGCTATGTAAGATATGTCTGTCAGCTGCGGGAGTTCTCCGGAGGCCCCGTGCAGCTGGTGGCGAGTTTTCGCAGTTAAGGCCCTCGCCCCCTCCTGCCTTTCCAAAACATTTGTGCTCTTCTGTTGCCAGAAAGTTTTTAATATGCGTGGAGCATAGAGTCTGGTACTGGAGAAGATCGGATCACAGTTTGACTCAGAAGCAGCCTGGACTGCTGATTTTTCACATTTGATAAGATAAACTCCATAAAGTGTACACAGAGGCAGCTACTGCCATAATTTCCTGTTTTTGCTTCAGGGCCCCACCAGCCCTGCAAAACCTGTATTGTCTTTCCTGGATATTCAGCCTGTTTTTCCAAAGCAGGAGTGTTGATTCTTTTTATAGCAGAGATTTCCCTTGTCATTTACACACATGCATATTCCGTCTCCAGCCTTTGTCTTTCTCAACTCCTCTACTGCCCCCACACCTCTAGTCCTGCAAATTTCGCTGTTGTCTCAGTCACACAGACTTACAGGTGTTTTCAGGAATGTGTTTCTGAGCTAGCAGTTTGACGTTTCGATGTGTTTTAGTGAAATGCTTGTTGCTTTTGGGTCTCCTTTCCTCCAGAAAGAATGTTCTGGTGATGTGGGCTCTTCAGAAAATGGAGTCATCCTACCATAGAGGACGATGGTCTGGAAATGGCACACAGGCGTTAGTGTTGTCTTAAACTCGTTTCTGTTTTGGTAAATGTGGTTTTTGAGCTTTTGAGGAAGAGTGGACTTCTCCATTTTTGCAGACCACAACTTGGCTTTCAAGGAATTTGTGGCCCTCAGGTACTTTGTATAAATGGTCAGTAGCTCATCGTTAAATAGATTCGGTGGTTTGTGCTCAAACCAGTCTTGCCAATCAAAACCCCTAAGTTAAAGGGGCAGTGGGAATGAAGTAATAAACAGATTTTAAAATGTACTTTAAATTTGAGCAGTGATAGAGGTTACTCAAATTATTTTATTATGTTGTAGCATGTATTGAGCTTTTTATTCTCAAATCTTGTCATTTTTGCTCTTTAACCCAAAGATACTCAACATGAGTATTTTCTCAGTTCTAAGGATGAGACTCTCAAGAACGATGTATGCTCTGAAATTTTACCTTGTTTGCAAACTACTCAGTCTGTGGGGATCTACTTGATGCTGCTAGAAGATACGGGATTCCTGGCTGGCCCCAGAGGACACTGCTAGTCACAGCAGTAACAGTAGTGGAAGTGTCAGTGCTCTTCTGCACCTGTTCCCAGGGTCCCATTTCTCATGGAGTGAGACAGTGTGGGCCAGGTAATAACTGCTTATGGGGTGCTGTAGGACAATACCCCGGAGCTCAGAAAGCCCATATCTGTTCTGGTAGATAAAGACTACTATGCTTCAGTCCAGAGACACATAGTCTCTATCTTGCAAAGCTATTTGCCATACAAATAGCCTCAGGAAGATCAAACAAAGCAGAGAGGTACCATACCGCTTGTCCACTATGTGCACAGAAACCTGAGAGAGCTGTGGAGAGTGGTCTCCTACCTGATATGTGGATTGGGTAGAACCAGGAGGCAGGAGAGGTGGTGACCTCATTATGGATATGGATGTACTAGGGAGCCCTGGCTGGGAAAAACTGTCAGGGCTGTGTGATGGACTGGATTCCATAAAAATAGGCCTAGTTAGTATCCCTTCAAGATATAATAATTTCACTCTTCCTTTCCTATTCTGATAACTTTTATTTGTCTCTCTTGTCTAATTGCTTTGGCTAATGTTTCCAGAACTATACTGAATAAGAGTGGTGATAGTGACATCCTTGTTTCTGATTTTAGTTTGAAAGTTTTTAGGTTTTGTTCATTTAGCATGATGTTGCCTATCGGTTTGTCATAGATGGCTTTTACCAGATTGAGGTAAAACCCATCTGTTCTGATTTTTTGTAGGGTTCTTATTGTGAATGAGTGTTGGACTTTATCGAAAGATTTTTCTGCATCTATTTAGATCATTTTTCTGCATCTATTTAGATGTGATTTTTGTCTTTGGCTCTGTTGTGGTGTATTACATTTATTGATTTGTGTATGGAACCAACCTTGTATTCCTGGGATGAACATGATACTCTACATAGAAGACCCCAAAAACTGCACCAAAAGACTTTTAGACTACTAATCAAATTTAGTAGCATAGCTAGATACAAAGTCAACACTCAAAAATCAGTAGTATTCCTGTATACAAACAATGAACTCACTGAGAGAAAAATTAGGGGAACCACACCCTTCACAATAGCATCTCATTCCAGAAAGAATGGCTATCAGGAAATCAACCAATAACAAATGCTGGCTAGGGTGTGGGGAAAAAGAAACCCTTCATTGTTGGTGGGAATGTAGACTAGTACAACCACTGTGGAAATCAGTGCGGCGATTCCTCCAAAAAAAAAAAAAAAAAAACTAGCATTAAAGGTTCCATTTGACCCAGTTATTCCCCTTCTGGGTATATTCTCAGAAGAACTAAAAACATCATACTACAGTGATACATGCACACCCACATGTATAGCAGCACAATTCATAAATGACAAATCTTGGAAACAGCCCAGATGCCTATCAACTACAGAATGGATAAAAAAGATGTGGTATTTTTCTACAATGGAGTGTACTACTCAGGTATAAAGAAGGATAAACTCGAGACTTTTACAGGTAGATGGATGCTACTTGAGAGCATACTCATAAGTGAAATCAGACCCACATGTGAACAACGTATTATCTCCCTAGTGTAAAAAACTGAAAGAATAAACAAATCCAAAATGTACAATAAGTATTGTGTAAGTTAAAGGTTAAAAAACTGCTTAAAAGGAAAGAACTGGGATGGGGGAAAGGAGAAAAGCAAGAAGAGAAAAGATTTTATATGTGTGTGTGTGTGTGTGTGTGTGTGTGTGTGTGTATACATATATATGTATACGTACATATATATGTGTATATATACACATGTATATATATACACACACATGTACATACACACATACACATATGAATGATAATTATACTATTAATTTCTTAGCTCATCAAAAAGAATGGTTTGTATTTTCATCATTTAATCATTTTTTTCATGGCTATATCTTATAATCTGAGCAGCTACTTTGAAGATAACAATATGCACTATGTTAATCAGTGTTTATTTGTTTTGAAATTCTGTATCATTGTTTTTATTTTTTATTTTAAAATAAAATTTAAGAAAGATATTGTAACTATCAGAAAATCTTTTTAATATCAATATTTTTCTCTACTTTTTGAGAAAATAAAAATTATCCAAATTCTGGTGAGTGAGAGACGGTTATTATAATGAAGCTCGTCTTTACAGTGTTTGGCTGTCAGAGGCACAGGGGCAGCTTGCCTTTGGGAGATCCGGGTAAATGCCCACCCTTTGACTTCTATAGACAGATGTGTTGACTCGCTGTATGAGTAGAGTACTTTTGGTAACTCAGTTCAGACCTTACCCTTGCTCTTTCCCAGAGGACAAGGCTGTGAACAGTTCCTTCTGTCTAGACAGCTATTCTGTTCTGGCCTCCAAACCTTGTTCAGTTACACAGGTCTGCTCTTTCATACAGCTTGCAGGTCTGCGAGACGCGTGCTTCGTTTCCATAAGGACTCTCTCCAGACTTGCATTTTGGCACCTCGGATGAGTGCTACAGCTTACACAGCCTTTGGGCCCTGAAGTCCAAAGATGTGTCTAGCTGAGCTTTCTGAGATAGTGCAAGGAAAAGCCAGGAAAACAGATACCAAAATTTAAATTTAATTGAGAAATGTGAAAGGTTAGTTACTGTATTGGTTACTTTTCTCGCGTTCTTGAGACAAAATATCTGGCACCCAAAGTGGAGCAAGGAAAGGTTTATTTATCTTACAGTTTTTTGGAGGTTTCAATCCATACTCAGCTGGCTCCAAGGCAGGGTGGCATGGCTGAGGGGCAGCCATTCATGGTGGCCGCAAGCAACAAGAGCAAAAGGACAAAAGGGGAAAAGCACACCTTCCCACCTTTACATTTTATGCTGGCTCTGTCCCTGGGCAGGTGCAGCACTCACACCACCAATCCCAGTCCTAGATAACAACCGAATCACAAACGCTAGATTCAGCCACCTCCATGATTGTGCGAGGCTTGGAGCAGCCATCCAAACACAAACCATAACAGTTATTCCTGGATTACATGTCACATATATATGTGGGACAACAACAGGAAGGTCTCAGAAGCATAACAGGTGACTTTCACAATTTGACCTTGGCCAGGGATTGCTACTTCTGACTTCCTAGTTTGAAACAGAATGGGGAAAACTAAGAGACCTTATCTTCTGTACTTATTCTTTCCAGAATTCTTTTGCTTTCCAAACACCCAAGGGATATTGTCCCATCATGAAGGAAAAGAAAAAGTGAAACTTCTTAAAATAAAGAGGTATTAAGTAATAGCTCTACAACTTATGATCTTTATTTTTAAAGGGCCTTGTAAACAGTCCAGTGTTTCCTTGCCTTGTAGCTATCCTCCTTCTGAGCAGATGGATGGCCGTCACTTAATCTCTTGACCTCTTCCACTGAGGCAGAGTTGATGGGGGTGTGCTACAACATCTAGTCATCCACCACCACTGTAGAAGCACCTTCAATAATTGCTGGGAGATTTCATGGCAATTGTTTGGCTTAAATGTAGCCTTAAATTCCCTATCAGAGCTTCACTCATCCTTTGGTCTTCTTTGCCTTCCTGATTAGTAATATGCCATTAAAGAGTCATTTTCTGCTGAAGAATTGAGTGCCTTTTATGGCTGATGATTCAGATACTTTAAGATTTTTAGATTTTTTTGGGCTTAGGATGAAATAAGTTTTATGACTCCCAAATAAATGGCTGGATGAAGGAATTGTAAGTTTTCTTTATTTTTTGGTACCGGGGATCAAACTCACGACCTTGCGCTTGCCAGGCAGGCGCTTATTCTGCTGAGCTAAATCCCCAGCTTGTAAGTAAGTTCTTTAAAGAGTAATGTTGTCTTGTTGTTGTTGTTGTTGTTGTTGCTGCTGCTGCTGCTGCTGCTGCTGTTTTTCTCTCTCTTTTCTGAGCATAAGTTAAGAAACTTGTGTATTTAATGTCTACCAAGTGAATAGTGCACTTCTTCACACAATCCAGTTGTAGCCCTCGAACTTCAGGATTGGTTTGCACATGTTGGGTGAAAGGTTCATGGGCCTAGCATGTTAACAGCTGTGTTTACAAGGGCTACAGAAACAATTAAGGACCTGATCTTGCTGCAAGGGCAGGAGAAATATATGACACCGTCAGAGAGCAGCTAAGCCCAGTTTACCCACCCACGCATAAGTAAGACAGGGCTTCAGAGGTACCCAGTGTCCTGTGCAGGCAGAGGAGGAGGAAGCTGAGGCAGAGAGGACCAACATGAGGCAGCGGTGGGAAGGGCCTGCAGTAGAAGGGAGGCTGCTGGGGCAGCAGGAGAGGCGTGAAGCTCTCAGGGAGATAGAACGAGGTAGACCTGCCTTAAGGTTGCTCAGTGTGGCAGCCTTGGACAGTGAGCTGGGGACTAGTAAAAAGCCCTTGCTGGCAGTGAGGACACAGAGCAGTGCAAGTGGAATGTTCTCCTGGCAAAGAGGTGGAAGGGTGTAGCCCAGGAACTCTGCTGCGTTAATGGACAAACCATGGCACTGGTTCTGCCGCAGAAGAGACAAAGACAGGGCGCAGCAATGCAGAGCAAGGAAGCTGCTCATGGGAACTGGTTTACACTGAAGAGGATGAATTTGTGGGAGGCAGTGTCTGGCTGTGGCACGTGTTGAACGCAGTTGTGTTGAAATAACTCAGTCAAGGGGCGGCAGTGTCGCTTGGTGGTAGAGCACTTGCCTCGTATCCACAAGGCCCTGAGTTTGAGTCCCAGCATGGGGGATGGAGTGAGAAGTTTACACAATGAAGAGTTTTCTGTACTTTGGAAGGAAACTTCATATACCAGAGACACAGAGCTCTGTGTCTGAGATCATTAAAGAATAATTCAGATCACTACATACTGATGTATTTACAAACCCCTCCAGTTGGACGTACCGAGTGCTTGTATCATTTGCTGTTCACTGGTTTCTTAATTACTTCTTTCTTTCTATGGAAATGCTAACTCAATGTCAATTTTCTTTTTCTGAGTTGCCACACATATATGACCCACTAAGAGTGCTTTAAATATTAAAATATTGTGTGTTGATCTTTGGCAACCACCGGCAAAGACTTCAGTTAAGATTCTTGTGTTCTGCCTTTTAAGTAGGAAAAAATGTACATGGTCCCCAGTTTATGATGATTTGACTTAGGATTCTCCAATACTACAAAAATGTCAGAGTGACACTCTACAAGAACTGAATTAGGGTTAGGTGATAGGGTCCTCATCTTGGTGTTGGGGCTTAGCCCTGACCTACAGCTCCCAGCCAGCTGTATGATCACAAAGAGAAACAATGGATGATACCAAGATGTTTGGTAGGTTAGGTGCATTAAATGCATCTTCGTCTTACAGTACTTTCAGGTTATGGGGAGAGAAAGAAAATCTGTACCTTGAACATCCAAGCCATTTTGGGCACATGATAGCCAACAGATGTGGCACTAAGTTAGACAAGACTGGATCTTCCCCACAAATCTGCGGAAGTATAGTGCGATTTCAGTTTGTGGCTGACTTTTGGGTGGTCGATAGGTACTTCGGGCTAAGGCCTGGGAGGATACAGAGATGTCTGTGTCCCTGCTAGTCTGGAGAGATACAGGAGCTGGTCTTCTCAACTGGGTTGCTGTACATGTGGAGTTCTGTGGCCTTCATGCTATTAATTCTGTCCTTCAACTTCCATCCTTAGCCCAGGCCAGACTCGATCATCTATGGCCCAGTGGCTTAACCCACATTCTCCAACCACATCAGGCCCCAGCCCAGCTGTTCCATCTCCTTCACCCAGTTCATCTCCTTTTCCCACCTCTCCTGCTGCCACCAGAGCTGACAAGCCACCAGAAAGGTATGTGGTTTGAGGCATGATATAAAATACAACAGTAGTACCCAGAAGGGGCTCTATAAACCCGTGCTCTGTGCTGGAACACGCTTGCCCAGGTGCCCCTGGCGTCCTGGACCTCACAGCCAACATTTCCTACTTTGTATGGCTCTCTGCTTTACTACATTAGCAAGCACAGCCATTTTTTTGGTTTCTTAAGGAGATTGGTTCTGGCCCCTCTTCTTACACAAACCAAAATCTGCCTGTATTCCAGTCTTTTAGGAAACATAGAATTGTATTTGCATGTAACCTTTGTATTTCCTACTGTATATTTTAAATCATTTCTAGATAACTTAATATCTAATACAATGTAAACTGGTAAGTAAATAATTATTATAGTTTATTGTTCACAGAATAAAGACAACAAAGTATGTATGTGTTCAGTACAGATGCAATTTTTAAAGAAATAGTTTTAGTCTATAGTGGATATAGATCCTTCTGTGGACACACACAGGCAATTGTGCATTTTTCAGAGGAATTTGACTTCCATGAGACCTACCTAAACCTACTCTGTCTTTTTGTGCATTTTTACAACTAGTCATTCTGAAAGAACTTCTTGTGCATGAATATAATGCATATTCTTGGTTTAAAGAAAGGCAGAATGGACCCTGGAAATGTTAATTTGCATGGCCCTTTAATGGTTAGTTCTGTGGAGATCAGAGGATCTGACCTTTAGCCAGTGCATCTGTCTGGGGAATTGGCTAAGGTCACTCACCAGGAGTGACTTTCCCAAGTCTGATGAGGCGGAGCACTGGCTTCCACTTTGGTTTGTATCTGACTGAAAGTATGGTTTTCCTCCTCCTCCCACAAGGAGGTTTTGACATGCAGGGAGGAGTGGGGTCTGGTACCTGTCCGCAGTGGTCAGTTAAACACCAGAGCCTACTGAAGTAGCACATACTGTAAGCTCAGGCTTGGAAGGCTGAGGCAGCAGGATTGGAAGTTCAAGGCCGGCCTAAGCAACTTACCAAGACCCAGTCTCAACAACAACAACAACAACCACAACCACAACCACAACAACAACAAGGCAGATTTTATAGCTAAGTAGTTGAGTGCTTGCCTAGTATGTGCCAAGCCCTGGTTTTAATCCGTAGTACCATTAAAAAAAAAAAAAAAGGCTGGGGATGTAACACGGGGTAGAAACTTGCTCCGCATGTACAGGCTTCTGAGTTGAAGCCCTTTCCAGAGGCCGTGGCACACAGATTGAAGTCAGTGGCTCACTGGAAGCCTGTTCAGCATGTGTCTGTTCCTCCCCTGCTGGCCTGTCCCCACAGGGATGCTTTTCCTAAGGAGCAGCTGAAGTGCTTAGGGGCAAACGCACCCGGTGGTCACAGCAGTGCTCCACAGCTCTTCCCACCAGGCTGGGAGGAGAATTGGGCCAGTGGTTCAGCAGCGGCTTCCCAAAGAGGCTCCCTAAAGAGAGCGTTGCCTTTGAATCAAGTGCTAGGACTTTGTCCGACATTCTTGTCTCTGTTCCTTTCTTTTCTGTAAGGAGCTGCCCCGCCATTGACCTGTAATGAGATGTGGGGAACAGAGGCAGGGCTGGGGGTGACCAGCAGGCTTCTCTGTCCCCGTTCTTCACATTTTCATTTGACTCTCCTTTGCGTTCCTTCTGCAGTGTCATCAATCGCAAGGCTCGAGCAGTGTACCCGTGTGAAGCAGAACACAGCTCGGAATTATCTTTTGAAATAGGAGCAATTTTTGAGGATGGTAAGTGGTGGTGGAGATACGCTGTCACCCTCGAGTGTCTCTCACATAGATTAAGGAAGTGGTTGCAGACTGGGGCTGTGCAAACTCCCGAGCAGGAGAGAGCCGAGGCCCTTGGCTTCCGGATCCTGAGCACCAAGGGCTCTGTGCTGAGGGTTGGAACTTTCCTTCCGCAGTCTTGATGCTGAGTCTCCTTTCCCATCATTTATGGAAACGAGCTAGTACTGCTTGGAGTTAAGAAATACTTCTGATCTACCTCCTTTGTTTTCTTGGTTTTCTCAGAGTCCCTGACTGAGCCTCCTAAGTGCTTCAGGTTTGCTGAATCTGTTTTGATTTCTAATCCCCTTACCATTCTTATGCCTTACAATTTTTTCCCATCCTGAAGAACATGTGAATCTCCAGATGTGGGTTTTAACCTCGTATACTGAAACAGCAGTGGGAATTTTTATTTGAATGTTTAACATTCACACACAAGTATTTAGAAGCTGTGACTGGTGTAATATTTCCCAGATTTCTCCTATTGTTCAGTGTATGTATTTTTCCCCCTCGCTCTAGTCTTCTTCTCTCCCTAGTCTGCTCATTATGGAATTCATTGGTTGCTGTGGAAACATTGATGTTGTGTGTGGGTGGAGCCCCCCAGAAGAGTTCCAGGGAAGCAGCAGGAACCTTGGATGCTTGGAATGGAGTGGCTGATGAGCCAGAATGTTTGGAGTCTGTGGAATATATCAACACAATGCATTGTGGTGTGTTATCAGTAATGCAACATTTGCTGCTGATTGTTTTTTAGAAAGCAAGTTGCTTCATTTGAGATAGATCGCGGTATGTGCTCCTCAGCGCCAGAGATGCCTGATAGCATCAGAAAACACACAACAGCACTGACCCCCGAATATGACAGAAGTATACTTTGTGAAGAAACTTTGTTCTTGGAGTAGCAATATCTGTCCTCTACAACCATAATACACACATGTACAGTTGTGGTAGAATGTGGTAGGAGTGTGGTCACAAACTGTCCCATTCCACACTTGTCACATGTTTTCACAGCAGACGGCAGAAGGGAAAGCCAAGATACTAGTAGTAAGACTTACCATTCAAAACATGGTGTGAGAAATTTTTACTTCCTGTGGTATCACCTTGGGAGCCTCTGAACTTTCTTGTATAGTATTTTTTTGTGAAATGGTTACCTTTGCAGAAGACATATAAGAATGCCTCAGGCTGCAGGTAACAAAACTGGACACAAATGGCTACATCAGTTGAGCAAATGAATTGGCTTACACAGTAATAAGTCTGGAAGTGGGGTGCTCCACTTGCTTAGTTCACATTCTTAGCTGTCAAAGACCAAAGCATTTCCATCTCTGCTGAGGTGTTCTTTACTTGGCCATTGGACCCTGTCTCTACCTGTACATTCACCTCCTGTATTGGGGCAAAATGGTTGCCAGTTGGAGGCCTTATGGTCACACTCAGCGTGAGTGAAATGAGGCATCTCATCTCCGTGCTCTTCCGTTTTAACACTGAGAATACTTCTCTAGAGTTTTCCTCCTGCTTTACCTGCTCTAGCCGCTGATCAGTCAGACCCGGGTCAGATGCTCTTACCCTAAGCCCATGACCAACAAGGACTCAGACCAGTGAGAGCCGTGCTGGGCGAGCATGCCCCAGACAGCCTGTGAATGAGGCTCTGTGCTGAAGTCCGGGCCTGCAGCCAGCAGCAAGGAAGAAGGCCAGGAGGTCAGCGACCCATGAGACTTAATTCTCTAGCTCTAAAAATCCCTTCGTAACTTGCAGAAGTCCTCTGAGAAAAGAGTGTGAGTATACACATACATGTAGGTGTACATAGACTCACATGCATGCACATGCACATACACGCATATGCATACATGGTATCTCGGCGTGTTTGTGAGAGGGAAAGTGATTGATGGCAGGTGGCAGTGTATTATACTTTGCAGTCATTTTACCAAGGTCAGATCTTGGCTGTTTTACTTTCTGTGTGACCCCAGACAAGTTCCTTCAGTAATGTTTGCATCAGATTCATTGTCCTAGTTTTCAGGGATATCTGCCCAATTGCTTGTGTTGTCACCCCTCCCCATTTCCCCAGATCTCATACGTCACTGGGGTAGCATTTGGGGCTGCTGGAAGATGCAACTTCGAGTTTGGCCTACATTTGTGAAAGCCATTGCTAGCTGTGGTGCCATGGGTGTGGCCATGTTTCCCATCATTTGTGTCTCTCTCTCTCTCTTGATGCCAGGTGGTTTGGGTGTCCAGGTCAGTCTAGACTTGCTGGCTGGAGCACACAGGGAGTCTTGGCAGTTTCTCCCTTTCCCCCACATAACTCTGTACTCCAAAGATGCCTGTTGATGTGTTGACAACCCTTCCTTACCCAAACAGGTGACATCTCATTTGCTGGGAGCTATGTGTCTTGCAAGACCCTTCCTGATCCTTTGATAGGGGTGCTGATGAGCTTAGCGGAAGATATGTGAGGCTGGTACCCTGAGCCTTGCTGCTGCCTAGGGGTGGTTCTTAAAGAGCACTGTAGGTTGAAGGCACTTGAGCAGGCTGTTTGCTTTCTGTGTCGTGCTTCCAATGATCTCCTGTGCAGTTGGTCACTCAGCTAGCTAAAAGCAATCTAGAAAGTATCGGGTGGAGCCCTTCCTCCAGTAGCTATGCGCTCTTTTCTTCTAAAGTCAGACACAGAGCAAGCCATACAGGCAGGTCATGGGACCTCAGTGTTGTGGAGCCAGGCAATGCTCCAAGTGGCCACCATTTACAACTGTTGAACCTACAGGAGTGTCACCAGCAACACTTCCTTCCCGCAGAGCAGTGATAGGCACTCAGTGTCCCTGCAACACCCGAGACAGTTTTCCTGTGGCCGCTTCTGCATTGGGAATCTTCCGGAATGCCTTCAAGCTCCTGCCACGCAAATCCTCCTTCTCCCACGGGCAGTAAGGGAAACCAGTTGAAGAAAACAACATTCAGGTCAGAGTGACCCTTGGGCCACACTGGCAGTAGTTACAGGGTTTGGAATGTATACCACAGTGAGAAATTCTAAACCGGCGGATGGCAAGGTGGTCTTTGGTAATTACATAGCTCCACAGCCGGTCTTTGCTCTGTGCCCTTGCTGTGTGGGTCTGGGCCGCAGGAAGGGGTCCAAGTTCCTGGCTGATGAGTTGTTTCTGTACTTCTGGGGAAGTGTCTTCCAGATCCCGTCAGGGAGAGCTCTGTGGTAGAGATTCGGGGTGGTGCTGTTCCTGTAGCTGCTGCAGAGACCCTGTCCCCTTTTCCCTGGGCCTGGGGATCTGTAGAAACAGACTTTGGGGGGCCTTCAGCTGCAGATACCCGTCGTATGGCAGGGGTGTGCCTTGGGCTGCCTGGGAGGACTCCAGGGCCCGGGAGGGGATCCTGCAGGAGCTCAGGTCTCTCAGAGGCATGGTTGGGTTCTTGTGGCCCGGGCTCCGTGTTGGTTTATAGGCACAGATGTGATGTCTCCATTTGCTTGGGGAGCAGGTGCGACCCTGATTAATCCTTAAAAGCCTCTGGTAATTAAAATCCAAAGATCTCAGACAGACAGAATAATCCTTGAAAAACAATTTGGCCTCATCCTGGAAAGATGATCTTGTACGGCCCTCACAACCCAGTGGTTTTATTTCTTGATACATGTGCAACATAGGGGAGTCTTAGGGAAAAAAAAAATGTTAAGTGCCAGATATTAAATGCTAGTGAGGCTCAGAAGTCAGCAAAGTATTTTACTTGAGGTATGGACTTGTGTGGTAAAACCTCATTTTAACTATAGCTGGGGAAAGAGAATGAAAAACAGACTTGAGCTCCTGATTGCATTGGAAGGGTATGAAACAGCCAACAGGACAAAGCAGCAGCACTGTGTTTACAGTAGCCAAAAGGTGCAGACAGGCCACACGCCCATCCAAACGGATACACAAAATGTAGCTTCTGCATGCAAAGGAAGGTTATCTAGCCATGAAAGGAAGGAAACCCTGATACCTGCTACTGCCTGGATGAAGCCTGAAGATACAGTAGGTGAAGTAAACCAGGCACAAAGGGACAAATATCATGATGCCGTTTATGTGAAATACCTGGATTGGCAAATTCTTTGCAGTGTAGAATTAGAGGCTGCCAGAAGCTGGAGGAGGGAGATGGAAAATTATTGCTCAATGTGTATGTAGCTTCAGTTTGAGATGAAAAAATTCTATGCAAGGTAGAATGGTTACATAATGTGACTTGTCTAACGCCGCTGAATCGTACACTTTCTTGTGATCAGAGTGGTGAGTTTTCTGTACCTGTTTCACTACAGTTAAAAACACTTAATGCCAGGAGCATTGCTGAGAACCCTCATCAGGTTTTGAGGATGCACAGCTCTCCCAGGGTCTCACGGCTTGCAAGGGGCAGGACAGGGTCTGTGAGGGCTGTGCCGTCTGCTGTCTGCTGTCCTGTGCGTGCCTCCGAGCCTCCTGGAGTGAACTGTGGAGCTGGTAGTTGCCCTTTCCCCTACAGGAGATTGTGACTGGCGGCAGCCCGTGTCGGACAGTGAGAAGGAGCTTTCTATAGGTCACTTTCCCTGCTCTTTTCCCAAGTGTGTTACCTCTTGGAGCTCGTATGCAAGAGAGCCACTGCTCCTCAGGGTCGATCATTGTCCCTGCTCTGCACTGCCTGGCTGCCCGGCTGTGCACAACAGGCCCAGGCGCCTTGACTGAGACTAAATGCAGAGCGTGGTGCACAGAGAAGGACCCCTGGGAATGACGGAAGCAGGTTCTCCAGCCCATAAACATGGAAGAGCAGACCCCTCACCATGAAGAAGTCAGTTCTCTGTGGAGAAATGCACCCCCATCAGACCATTCCGTCAGAGCAGCATGGGCGCAGCTGAGGTTGTGCTTAAAGGGAGGGAAGGAAGGAGGGAGGGAGGGAAGGAAGCAGGGAGGGAGAGATGGAGGCAGGAATGCTTTGGAAGTTCTCACTCCTGAGATGTGGAGAGGTTCTGGGCTTCGTCCTCACATTTACCTTCTCTGTGAAGGCGTTTGTGGTTGGTATGGGGTTCAATGCTTTGTGTCCGATTCCACTGCTGCCCTCCCTGGGCCATTTCTAGCCCCTTGGGAGATACAGGAGCGTCGGGGGTTTTCTCCCTCAGTCAGCAGTGGACTCCTGGGAAGGGAGAAAGGGCCAGGAGGTGGAGAACAGGGGTGTGGGTGAGCATCTGTGTGTCAGTGGGGACAGGGAGGATTCCTGGCCTGGCCTGGCCCTGGTCTTCTGTCCAAGTCTCCCTTTCCACACCATTGTGGAAATGCCTCCCCTCCCCTCCTCTTTTCTCCCCTCTGCTCCCTCCCTTCCATCTATCTTTTCTACTCATCCTATCTTATTCATGCCTCACCTGTGCTTTTATCAGTCTGTGTATGCACAGGAGAAGAAAGGCTAAGCACATACAAATGGTTTCTGTGTAACTTGGTTTCTGTGTAACTTGCGGAGGGTGTAGTCATTTCTCTGCCAGCATGCGTCAGCCAGGAGTCTCCTCCAGGCCTTTCACTTTAGCCCCAGCACCTTTCCCCTCAGGAGGCCACCTTGCCAAGTCTGTGAGGGGGGCCCTTTGCATAGAATCTAATCATTTTCTAATCTTTGCCAGGTTGAGGGTTTAGATAAAGTTGAGAAGCCTTCACAAATCTTGCTGTTACAGTGTCAGGGTGAAGGTAATCAAGGATATAAAGCAAGGGACATGCTTCCGTGTCAGCTTAGGGGATATCCCTGATTCGTTTGTCTATGCATTCACTACACAAGTAAATTACACAAGTAGTTGGACAAGTGTGTGTGTGTGGCTGGTACTGTGGTGTGGTAGGTGCCATGGGAATTCTCGTGTTACACGCCTGTGATGTGCTCGTGTTGTATCCAGGCTAGGAGAGGCTGCCACACATGAAGTATGTAGGTGTGTGGCCAGGCCCCTCATCTGGTCTGGGGTGAGAGTTGCGTGTCAGCAGAGAGGCTGCTGAAAGCCAGCGTCTGAGGCCTGGCTTGGTGCTATCCAGACATAGGTGGATGGAGCAAGTGCATAGAGAGCTTAACGCAGGAAGTTTGGTGAATGTGAAGAGAGAAGGCCAAGATGATGCAGACAGCCCAGATGCATACCTGCATCTTCCAAGGGAGGAGAAGGGGGTTACCGCACTGAGTTCCACCATCAGAAGTGGGGTTACCTTGTTTGGAAGGGCTTGGAGTTGGATGGTCAGTGTCTTCCAAACTGGAGGTTGTTACAAAATAGTGGATCATGAGTTCAGTTTTTCAGCCAGCATTCAAAAAAGACTTAAGAAAAGAGGGCACTGTGCACAATAGGAGTCAGTTTCACAAGACCCCATGTCTGGGGCAGTGTGTGCACTCTTGGTTTGTGATGTAAGTAGCTGCCTCGGCTTGGAATCAGAGGCTGCATCTCAGAGCTGGTTCTTGAGCTGAGCGCAGGGAGCCCTCCTCTTCCTTAGGCACAGAACTGCTGCTCCCGGCCCTGGCTGCGGGACTGTGTGAGTCACTAAGTGTGTCTGTATTTGATTTCCACACCCTGCTGAGGAGGGCGGTAACCTGTGCCTCACTGGTCACAGTATGCATCACAAGTGTTTACGGGCGCCTGCTCTGTGCTCAGATGGGGAAGGCCAGGCCCGTCCTCAGACCCCTCATCCTCTGTGCCAGTCAGAGCAGGCCTGGGTGATACCGGAGAGGTTGTCAGTGCCGAGGAATTGACTGACTTCCAACTCCGGGGAAGGAGCTGTCCCCAGGGGTCTCTGAGGAGAAAGCACTTCCTGGTGAGGAGGTCAGGGAGTGCTCCGGGTAAGAGGACACCACTTGGGCCCAGACGTGGGGCTGCCCTGATGATTCAGGGCGGCGGACAGTAAACTGTGCTGCACGAGTGCGAGGTGCTGCTGGTGGGGTGGGCAGGGCAGTAGGAAGCTTGAGTGTGACCTTGATCAGGGAGAGTGATGTGCTCTGTCCTGTGTCCTACAGACTTTACCCGGTGCCTAGTGGGTTGGATGGGCCAGATGGGAATCACAGAGAGCAGGGAGAGAATGTTACAGGAAGACAGAAGGGTTTCGGTGGCCAGTCCAGGGGACAGAGCAGTCTCCCCCGAGCAGACTTCGTAAGTGGGTACCCCAGGTGTGGCCCCTTCTCTCCTGGCTGCCCCTGCGGGGCTGCAGCGAGACCCACCGTGCGGTCAGCAGCAGGTAGGGGCAGGGCGTGCTGTTAACCGTGCTTTCTCTTCCTTCCAGTACAAAGCTCGAGGGAACCTGGCTGGCTCGAAGGGACTCTGAACGGCAAGAGGGGTCTGATTCCCCAGAATTACGTCAAGCTGCTGTAGCCCCAGCCTCAAGGGCCCCACACGCCCACCTGGGAGCGGCATTTCACACCCCGAGACCACACTCGGGAATCACCAGTCACCTGCCGCACTCCAGGGCCTGGGAATGGATGGAACTGGCCGAGAAGAATTGCATAGATAGGCGGATGAGTGGACAAGCGTCAGGTTCACAGAGTGGATTTTTCCTCTGTCAAGAACCAGGATGTGGAGAGTTTTAATTATTCATCCTGTGGAAGGAGAGGGAGGACAGCTGTCTGCCCCCTCCATTGGCAGCCACAGGCGCCAGCTCCACGGAGGACCCCTCTCCTCCCCGCACCTGCTGCCGGATGTTAAAGGGAACGAACTGTCCTTCCTCCTCTGGGCCGCGGGAGTGGGGAGCAGGCTGGGGCGCAGGTGGCTGCTCCTGCAGGGGGTTGGTCTCAACCTAGGGGAAGCAGAGAGAGCGGCCCTTTCCAAGCCTGCTCCTTCCCGCACGGCTGCCTGGGGACCCCACACGCTCCACCTGCCCTGAGCACACCGCATATTTATAACAGGCTCCTCCTCGGGGCTCCTCACCTGAGTGCTGTTTGCCCATTGCCACCTTTTTACCCAAGATCTCTCTGTAAATGAATAAAGTGTAATTTACTATTTGATTTGTGTGGCCTACTGTGAGAACAGAGATGGTGGAACTCATTTCCCTGAAACCATTTGTGATTCTGCAGCCCCTGGATGGAAAATCATGTTCACCTGGTGGCGGTTCACGCTGGTTCGCAGGTAGGACTTGCTGACAGAGCCTTGCTCCTCCTCAGCGGGGCGTGTTCCGGGAGGCAGGGGCCAGGTTCCCTCGGGTGAGTGAGAATCTGAGGCGCTTCTGCCACTCTGCTGCACAGCCCTTTCTCCCAGAGGCAGGCAGGACAGTCCCAGGGCTGGAGCAGAGTTAACCAGAGTTTACTTGAGTCAGAAACGCCCACTTCTGGCTGTGGCTGAAGGATGAACTTATGAAGGGGAAAGGCACGTCCCACGTGCTTGGCACCACCAGTAGGCTTGTAGCTTGAGTGGAATAAAAAGGGAAAGGAGGAGGAAGTCTCGCTTCTGATGTTTTGGAGGAGCTCGTCTTCCCCATCACCTTCTGATGCCCTCTCCAGGCTTCCAGCAGATTCTCCAGCTGTCCACACACCCTTCAGGCTGCCCAATATGGACTCCAGCAGGACTCTGCAGTGAGCTCCAGGTCTTCCAGGTTTGACTGGATCGTTCCACTCTTCAGCACACAGATGGCCCTTTTGGATTCTTCCCACACCTGACTAAGGTGGCCACTGTTAGCCTGCCTTGTAAATCATAAAAATAAATTTAAAAAATACTGTATTACATCCATTACTCTAGTGAACTTTGTGCTAGCAGCTGGCCCTCCTAACTCACTTCATTGGGCCAGTCTCCCCCACGTCACCCAGTGCACCCCTGTCGTCCAGGTCTCAGCACTGATGCCCCTGGACGGGGTCAGAGGCTGGCGGCTCAAGTTCCCAGGCCTCCTGGGAGGATCCTGTGGGTGCTTCATGCTGAGGCTGACCAGCACCGCAGCTTGGGCAGGCTCTGCTCTGACCTTTGTCATGCTTCTCAGCCTCGGCTACACTCAGGCAAGGAGCAGGTTTTCCCTCTGAGCATGGAGCACAGTTCTAGTGGCCCCAGGAGCCTGAAGCTGGCTGCACAGGTGCTGATGAGTGGGGAGACGGTGTGTCTCCCTTCCCTGCAGAGGTTCCTGGGCTGGTCAGACTTCTCTCTGGGATTTGTCTAAAGAAGGGTGTGTCTGTTAGCTCTTGATCTGGTTAACTGATTCACAAGCTTGCGGTTTTGCTGGATGGTAGCTCTGAAGTCACCTGTGTGGACCATGTAAGGGTTGCATTTGAAGCTGCGGTAGTTTGGACCTGGAACCAAAGCCTACGCGTTAAGGTTTAGTCTCTAGCCCATAGTCCTGTCGGAAGGTGGGGGAAACAGGGAGTGGGGTCTTTTGGGTATTCTTAGGGCATGAGGGGCATGTTTTCAAAGGGAACTGCAGGATGTTTTTTCTACTACCTTTTGTGTCTCAGCTGCAGGGTAAACAGTTTGCGCTCTATCACATGCTCCCGGTCATGATATGCTGCCAAAGCAGTAAGGCAAGTTGGTCATGGACTTAAACCTCCCAAACTGTGAGCCAAATAAACCTTTTGTCTTTGCAAGTTGATTATCTCAAGTATTTTATTATAGTTACAAAACACTGATTGGCAAAGGAGGTAAGGGTGGGAGTGGGGTGTGCTTGTTGAGAAGTGCCGGCTATGAATAAAAATAGGGACAGTTTCTGTACAGCACAATTTTAAATACTAAATTATGGGTTTCATAGGAGTTTTGAGATTGCTGAGGAGCCCAGGGATACCCTAAAGCAACTGTCCTGGAGGCCTGTGTATGTTCCAGCTTGGCTTTGGAGGTGGGAAGGCAGAACCTTCAGTACTGTGTGTTCTGAGCTACCCTTTCCTGTCCCTTCTCATTGAAGAGGGAAACTTGGTTTGTGAGAAGAGGTAAAGAGTATGTTATGGCTTATATCTACATGTACCCCCAAAGCCTCATGTGCTCATGGGTGGGGCTTCTAGGAGGTGACTGGATCGTGGGCTTATGGTACTGGATTAATCCACTGAAGAGTTTGTTTATAGCTCGTGGGGTGATGATGGAAGGTAAAGCCTGGTGGGAAGAGGTGGGTCCCTGGGGGCATGGCCTGGAAATAAGCATAAATATAAATATGCATATACCCTTCTCCTCCCTTGATCCCTGTCTGCTTCATGCCTGCCATATTATGAGTAGTTTCTTCTCTGCCATGACCCACTGCCATGTTACCTGCCTTGGAGCCAGCTGACTGTGGACTGAAACCTCTACAAACTGTGAGCCAAAATAAACCTTTTCTCCTTTAAATTGTAGGTGTTGGGTATTGTATCTCAGCAGTGAAAATGTAACTAAAACAATGTAGGAAAAAACACTGTAGGAGAAAAACACCTATGGGCAGTGGGCCTAGGGAACACTGAGTGAGGTAGATGGCAGTATTCCTAATTGCTGTATCCCTAGGGGACGTTAAACATGACATGCAGCATCAGGACTTGATTGATTTGCTTGTCCAAAGATGATCTCCCATTGTTCACACTGGTGTACGTAACCCAGAGTGCCTCACCACTGTTTGGTTTAGGAAGTTACCACTAAGTGTGGCCATCTGACCTTGGGCAAGGCAAACTACCTCCGTGTTTCTGTTCCTGTCTCCCGCACAAACAAATCATACCCAGAGGTTGGAATTGAAGTGACCTAAGAGAAGCGAGCTGTCCAATATGTGCTCAGTACATGGGAACTGGTGGTCCCTTTATTTGACTGCTGTGACTATGACTTGCATCTTTTTTTCATGAGGACCCTTTTGTTCCGTAAGATGCCAGTCATGGTGCTGAAGTTCCAGAGCAGTGTGGCTGCAAAGGCTCCTTTGTCCTGAGCGAAGCAGACCTGGCCTGCGTTTATCTGGGGAGGAAGAGGGTAGTGCCAGAGGAGAGCCACAGGTGTTTCCTTGTGAGAGCATGACCCTGGAGCGCAGTGTGGCCTGGCTTGGCAGGGCTGCTGGGCAGACAGCTTTCTCCTGGGCAGGGCCCAAAATATACTTAGCAATGCGATGGGAGAAGGTGTTTTCTTACACTGTGGATCATCTTCCTTTCCCCAGAAGAGAAATGGTGTGTGTTTTGCCGGGTGAGTCCAGCTGATTCCAAGCATCTGCGGGGCACTCCCCTGTGCGTGGAGTCACGCCTGTGTCAGGACACTGGCCTCAGCCTCACAGCTCAGTGCTGGTAGCACCAGCTGCCACTCCTGGGACCAGGTCTGCAGCCTGTGTTCATGCAAAGGCCACGATGGTGTGTTGGGCTAACGAGAGCACCTGGACGTTGTGTCTCATTTGCAGTGGGGGACGCAGGGCCTCCATCTGCCAGTGGCGCCCACAGAGCCTTCCCTGCGTGCATGAAAGGGATGCCAGGTAAGAAGAGAGTCAAAGAGACTGTGGGTGGCTGCCGCCTCGCCTCTTACTTTCTTGGGTGACAGCAGGACTGTGTGCATCTGGGGGGAGGTGTAGGGGTAGGGGAAGGAAGGGTGTCTGCCAGTGATGAGTTTCTAACTCACTTTCTCCTGACAGTGACTGTGAATCAGGAAGAAGAATCTCATGTTAGAGATGCTAAGATGGGCAAAGCATTTGCTGTAGGGTAGTCACTGAGTGAATTGCCCCCTTTCCACTGTACCATCTGGTCTCGGGAGTCAGCAGAGACAGTGGCCATTACAGGCTGCACCCACCACCCTGTTCTATGTTGACGTCTCCAACTCCAGTGAGTCAGAATGTGGCTTCATTTGGAAATAGGGTCATTCCAGAGGTGGCCGAATTGAGTGCAGTAAGGTTAGGCCCTAATCCAGTAGGAATGGTGTCATTTTCCAAAGGGGAGATTTGGATACAGAAGATCGGCACAGAGGGAAGATGATGTGAGGAGAGATGGAGGCAGCAGCTGCCACTCAGCTGAGGTGAGGCCCTGGAGCAGAAGCTGGCCTGAGGCCTCAGAAGGAAGCCAGACTTCCAGCCTCTGGGGCTGTGAAAAGCTAACTGCATAGCTCAAGGCACCTGCACTGCAGTGCTACTTTGTTAAAACAGCTCTGGGAAACCAATACCTATAAATACCATGTAAGAGAGTGTGTTCTGAGTTACATTTGAAATGCTGTGTTCACTGTTTTCTACTTCTGCGACCTTGGGTGAATCACTTGACCTCTCCATGCTTGTTTCCTTCTGTGAAGCAGTGAGGGAAGTGCCAAAGCTCTTGGGATAATCACGTTAATTGGGGAATGTCATGTAATTGAGGGGTGCATGGCGGGAGAGTTTAGCAAAGAAGAGGCGAGCCCTGTGTGGTGGCAGAGGGATCCTCCAGCTGCTGCTGATTGCTTTACCACACACATGCTTTAGATCTTCAGTCCCCTTCCCCAACGATCCATGTAGGAAGCTTATTCTCATAATGCTTTCATGTATGGCTACTGGTATCTCTGCCTACTGGTTAGCAGAATATATTGCAGAGCACTTTTCTATCTGAAGATTAACTTTATTGATTGTTGATTATCTAATGAAAGACCTTCTCTTTGGACTTGAGTAGTGAATGTGAATGGGATATACCGAGAAGGCTCAGTGCCATGTCTCGGTATCCAGATTTCTTCTCTGGAGAGTTAGCTGCTGTGCAAATGCTGAGAGGCCAGGTGGGAGGAGCACACTCAGACCCAGATGGGTCAGGCTGGCCCAGGACACGATCCACAAAAGTGTTTCAGAGAAGGGGAAACTTAGAAACCCTGGTCTCAGAACCTCACACCCTACTTAAGAATATCTGAGTACATGCTGGTGGCAAACTAATGGAAGGATCCCGATCTTCAGGCTGTCACTGGCTCCATGTTCTTGTGTGAAGAGCTCTCCCTTGTTGACTATGGGCTTGACCTTGTACCTTGCTTTGGGCAGTAAGACAGAAAACCTGATACAACCAAAGACTTGGTTAGTGTTACAGCTTTTCACCTTTTTGAGAGTCCTGTCTCTGCCAGGCTCGCTTGCTGAAGGACCAAGACTACATGAATTCATATAAAACTGTCACAGCTGAGACGGTGGTAGGTTGGCCCACACATACACAAGCCCAGCTTGGTTGAGCCCCATCCCAATCAAAACTCCCCAGGCCAACTTACAAACTCAGAAGAAATGGTAAATGCTGGTGTATTGATGACTGGATTGTAGGGCGGTGGTTATGCAGCAGTTGCTAATTGCCTCCTTTTTTGTCCCACACTTCATTTGGCTTTGGATGACCTTGGCCCATGCTGAAGATTGAGATTAAATCTGAATCCTCTTATCACAACGTTGTCTAGGAATGCACTGGTTCATTTCCATGAAGGGCGCTCTAGCAACTGGACGGCTTCAAAGTGCCAGGGGTCCCACAAATCATTTAGTTCTGTGTATACAGTACTTAGGTTGATCAAAAAGTGTATTGACCTTTAAGTAAGGGACAATGTTGTCTCTTTGCTTGGGGGGTATTCAGCATACAGAAGTAAACCAAACCCTCAGTTTACGTGCAAAGGTAGGCGTGGGTTCCAGTGCAGCGTTACAGCCAGTCCTGGGCTAACGGCGCCTAAACCTGGAGCTGAGTTCTTTGGCCTAGAGAGTGCTTTTAAAATTTCTTTGAGTGAAATAAAGGCATCATTGACCCAAGCATAAGCCTACTCAACTCAAAATCCATATGGGCACTTTAACAAGCTTATGGGCAGGGGCTTCTCTGCAGGCTTATTGCCCAAGATGGCTTGTATGAAATGCCATGCTCCTTTAAAAGGTGACATTTCTTAAATTAAGAAATACAAAGTTGTCTCCGTTGATAGGTGTTTTGTGAAAAAACGTGCACACAACTGTTTTCTTGTGCTGTGTTGACTGGCTGTACTATGTTCAAGATTACTGTATTAAAGCAGAGTCAAATTTATGTTTTCTCTTTTTTTGAAACCAACAATCGGCATTTGACGCGTTAGAAACAAACTTGAATTTATCTTGTGGGAAATAAATGTTTTCTATTTTGAAGTGAGCTGGTAATTGCTTTCTGCTCTTTTGTGGTCCCTGTTAATGAGTGGAATGGAGGAGAGAGGCCCAGGAGGAGTGAAGAGCTGGCTTCCACAGCCCAGGAAACCACCAGGGAGAGACTGACATGGCGGGGCAGGACTTTGGAATCAGGACACTGCGGGTCCACTCAGGTGAGTCTCGGAAGTCTGCAAGATGAGCTTCCTTGTGGTTATGAAGATACATGAAGTAGTGCGTGTGTAGGGTACAGATAACTACATGGTAAAAGATACTGTTACTAACTAGTCACAGGGTATGGTAGTGAACCCAGTGTTACCAGCAACAGGCTGTCTCATCAGTCCCCAAAGAGAATAAACGTGTCACTCACACAGAGCGCTTTGGAACAAGGGACAGAACTCCTGTTGGCCCACTTTGGCTGTAGACAGACCACATATAATCAACATTTGGAATGGCACAAAGTCTAGCTGGACCTAAAGACACTCAAATAAACCATTTCCAAAACAACAGGTGATTAAAGTAAAGGATTTATTGTAATCTGCTTACAGTCCTTTGCAAAGACAGACATGTTTTTGCATAAAGATATAAATTGCTTCATTTTAAACTAATTTAGTGTTTAATTATATGAAGAAGTTTTGGTGAATTATGAATTGTACCAAACCAAGATTTTAAAGAGCAATATGGTACAAAAATAAGAGCAGACAAACAATTTGGACTGGGACAGGCATTCAACAGTGAATTTAGAATATGGCTTTGCTGTTTAATCAAGCAAAGTTACCTGGAGACACACAAAGCGCCAGTAACTTTGTTAATACAAAAAGCTGCTGCAGACCGTCTCATCCCATACCTGGTAACAGTTGAAATCCCGATGTCATAAAAAGTTGTCTGAACTAAAAGCTGCTTTTATAACCATTTCTTTTCCCAGAAACTCCCAGTCTGCATGCTGTGTCTTTATCCCCTTTGAGTGCGGCCTTCATACTGCTGTGCATGTGAGTGGACTGAGTTTGAAGATCTGCCTAGAAACTAAATTCTTGAAATTGCAAATTGTGTAAGGAAAAGTCCTCCCCCCGAGTGCCGCTGTCACAGGCTTCCCCCTGTGTAAGGCAGGTGTCTCTGAGAAGCAGGGTAGGTAATGTTGGCTGCATGGTGAACCCTGGAGCAGTGTGCATCCGATCCCGCCTCTCCCTCCGCCTCAGCTGGAGCAACAGCTTTTAGGTTTTGGAAAATGCGATTTCACTGAGTAAGTGATGCATACTGTCACCACTTTCAAAGGATTAATTTGGCCTCTATTCAAAGTAGTGTAGTGCAATCATATTGTTAGTTTCTCCAAAGATACATGTTTGTGATTTAGGGCAAGAGAAAAGCCATAAATTGCATCAGTGCCAGACAGATTAATAAACTAAAAATTTTAGTGCCACTGTTTTATATGATCTGTAGTGTTTTTTGTTTTTCTTCAAACTGTTTATGTATAAAATTTATTTTTAAAACCTACCTTTAAAAAATCTAAAAACCCTCTAATGATCTTCCAGTCTCCACGCCATTTCGATAGACTTTTGCTGAGATGGATTGTCCCAGTACATCCTGCCATGACCTGCATGTTCCCGTGACCAGCTTCAGGAGTGCCACACGCCTTCCAGGAGCAGTAATGACTACTTGACCTCTGACAGATGTGGACAGTGCATGGAATCCCCCCGCCCCACAGGAGAAATTGGCTTTTTGCAAAGGGTGGAGAATTGTGCTCTCCGAGCGGAGTTTCCAGCCTCCTCCTCCAAGAGCTGATTCTGCTTCTTGTGGAATGGGGAAAAGAGGCAGCTTTCCAAGAACTGAGCACCCCTAGGGCCCCCTGTCCCATAGGTGCTGTCCAAGGACACCTGCAAGGAGCTGCCGACACCCGGCGTGTCACCCCGATGGAAGTAGGATGAGGCAGAAGCTGGAAAAAAGTGCTCAAGTCTCACAAACACCCACCGCGGGAGACCAAGAACAAAACAAGGAAAAAGTACAGAAAAAGTAGAAAGGCTTACAGACAACCAAGGAGGTGTACGTGTGGTTATTTACAACAGAGACTGTAAAATGGTAAATTAGATACGAAGCTAAAAAAGGCACAGCTTTCCCTTTTTCTTAAATACACTGTAAACGGTTCATTATGCATGCAGAACGTTTCACTTTACAAAAGAAAATTTTTACCTTGTTTAGACAAAGATAGTACTTAAATAGTCTCCAGTAAAATAGAATTCTTTCAAAAATACTTTCCCATTCATCCTATTAACCATTAAATTTTTTTTTTGTATGTGTCTCATTTACAAAAGTTCCTTACACCTTATTTCAGGTCCTTCACGATTTATACATACAGTAATGTACAGCACAGCAAAAGACTGCAAAAAAATTATTTGTAAAGCCAACACAATAGGTACTAGAAATTGAAACCAAGGCATTTGTTTTAACATCTTATCCATTCTAATTAAATAATAAATGGATGCTAACAAGTGTGTATACCAGAGAGGGCCGCTATTCCAAGCCACGTATTCTGTTATTACACAACAGGAATCTGTATATATTTTTTCTTTTTTGTGTTTTTTAAATAACAAAAGAATATTAATGCCCCATATTGACTATACGTTTTATGTGCAAACCACAGGTAAGCTTTAAAAAGTTCGTTAGTCCTTGAACCCTTTTAAAACAAGCGAACGATACTGGAAACTACATGGCATAGTTAAAACTTCCATCTGTTAAAATATCAAAATCAGAGTTATTGACTAGATATGGCTTTTCATCCAGAGGAACGCGGTTCTAAGCGCTGGGGGCTGGAGAGGGGCGCGTCTTTCAGACTGCTCAAATCTTGCCAAATCCATGTCAGGTGGCTTTCCCAGCTCCAAACCCTTGACTTGATTTTAACCTTGAGAGACTGCTGACCAGTGTGAACCAACCATGATTTGTTGAGTCCTTAATGGGTGTGGAATAACACGGGGAAACTTAAGGCAAAGTTCTTCTGGTAAGACGTCGTCCATCACTTCCTGTGAAAGTAAAGGGCCTTGGCATTGCCGGATTCCACCTTTGGCAGCTGATCGCTGATGATCTCCACCAGCATCGCAGGGAACTCCACCTTCAGGGCCTGGGACTCTCGGAAGGTATAGAAACAAAACTCCAGCAGGTCACTCACCAGCTGCAACACACAGACACGGGACATGTGAGGCTCTCACGGCCGTCCTGCCCTGGACCCTCTGTATCCTAACTGATGTGAACCCAGAGAGCAATACACCGAAATCCTGGGGGGAAACCAGGTTCCAGAGTGTACCAAGCTGGGGGTGATGGAGAAGGTGGTCCCATCACCTCTTACGTGATTGCTTCTCTTCCAGGACAAACTCAGCTGAGACCTGGGTAACTGTGAAGCAGTGACAGATCTGAGGCACCAGGGTGAACAGGGACTGGGACACTGTTGATCAAGACTAGGGTATGTGTGTCTGTTTTGTCCAAGCAGGGCTGGCTTCAGGTCCAAACCCAGCTGGTGCTCAGGACAGTGCAGAGCCCACCAGAACCCCTCACTGGCCAGCATGGCCTCCCTGGGCAGGGCCACTTCCTAGTGCAGTCCTATTTGGAGAGCACGAAAGCCTCCAGTGATGAGTGGTCCCTCCAGCTCATCTTTGCTGGATGACTCCTAGTCTTTCTCTCTCACACACACAGTGGTACAGCATTGGTTGCTTTTACATTTACTAGGAATACAATTTCTGATCTGAAAAAAGTGCTCTGTAAACTTTAATTTCCATACCCTGTGTTACAGAATTTGGATCTTAAGTGTCCCCCAAAGTCCCATGTGTTGAATGCTTGTTCCCCTTCCATTGGGAGTGGGGTGGAGCCTTTACCAGGAGAGGCCCCTGGGGGAGGGGTCTGGAGGGCAAAGTGGGGCTGCTGCCATGATGTGCTGCTTTGCCACAGGCCCAAAGCCCTGGGACATCCAGTGAGGGACTGAAACCTCCAAAATGGTAAGCCTAGAGCAACCCTTTCTCTTCTACAGTGGTCATTTCAGGTATTTGTGACATTGGACACACCTCATATTGGAAAAATGACTTTTGCTCATTTCCTATTATATCCCAACATGAATGGTGACGATGATAAAATTAAAAGTTTAATGTAGTGATTTTGGTGAAATCAAGCCTGTAATTTCCCCTCATGATTTTTTTGGGGGGATATCAGGAATTGAACTCATGACCTCAAATTTACCAGGCAAGCACTTCAGCAGCTGAGCTAAATACTTGCATCCTCTCATGAATTTTTAAAACTCAGGAAGCTTAAATTGAGGGAGCAAATAACTGTGGAAAGGACCTTCAACACAATCCAGGCGCCAACAACCGTCTCATCGGGGGAAACACAGTACTTCTCTCTGTGCCTGTATTCTTCTGTTCTCAGCCTAAGGGTGGTAGTTGCCTAGGAAGGTTCCAAGGACTCCGATTCAATAAGGGTCTGTACTTGGAGAATGCTGGAGCCAAATAGGCTGGGAAACAGCACAAACCACTCTCCTCTGAACAGGTCACGAGGTTCAGTCATGCACACCTTGTGAATTCTCTGTTTCTGCATCTGTAAAGTGAGGATATTATCATCCCCGAGCCTCCGTGTTGTGCAGAGCACTGAACACAGGCAAAGAGGAACCTCACCCAGATGGAACAAGCTGCCAGTTATGCAAGACACTGAGAAGTACTTCTCCTCTTTAATTCAGTCCTCCTCTCCTTCAACCAGGAAACATCATTCTCCTCTGCAAAACAGCTTGGAAAATCTGGTCTTTGTGGAACTAGGCCTTACTTCCCTCTGTATAAAGTGGGGGACGAGAGAACCATATGTTTTGCCTTTCTGGGAAAAATACTTCTTTATCATGATACATATATATAATCCTAGGGTCTTCCATGGGCTGTGAATGTGGACTCTGCTTTAAAGATTTTTACATCAGCAAAAAGAATGACTAACGCTGTGGTTCCCTCCACCAAAAATGACCAAAACAAGAAAAACACAACTCCCTCGGCATAGTGTTTGAGGCAAAGTAGCCTTAGCAGAGTGGGGAGCTAAGAACATAGCATCTCTGTTTTTCTCATCTCCTGAGACCAGCTATGAACAAAGAGGAGCTCACTCAGCAGGGCCCAAGTAGTCTTTGAGCCCGCACTGTTACACTGCCCTGTTCCACCAAGAACCAACATGCGGGACACTAACTTGAGCCCCCCCTGCTCCCTGGTATCCTGTGAAGGGGCTGGACTTGGATTCTTGAGCACAACTTAGTAAGACGTGGGCCCAAGAATCATTTAGTATCAGGCCTTCTTAGCCTATGGAGACCCTGCCCATCCACCCACTCTCAGTGTGGCAGGTGACATTAGCATCTAGAGGCAACTGATGGGTGTGCCCCACACACTGCCCAGAGCTGTCAGGGTGTCCACCCACTGCATCCCAGCTGGTAGCTGGAAGTTCCTGCCTGCAGTGTGGGTCACTGAGACACTTTCTAACATCACCACTGCTGGTTATGACTGAAAAAGCTACGCAGACGCTACACGCAAGCACCCTCTGGAACCAGAGCCAACAAGGCATATCCAGTCAGCACCCTCGGACACCCTGATAGCAGAAAGCTGTGAAAGCCAACCTGTGAAACTTGTCAGTCCACAGATATGGAGAATCAGAAAAGACAGGGCATGTTGATAATGGTACTGCTACAGGAATAAAACTCTGCAGCAGCAGACCCAGAGAAATAGAGATTGATGAATTATACAACACAACTCAAATGATTTTAAGGCAATGAAGTAGAAAACAATCTAGACAAGTCAACTAGGGCAGGAATATCTTAGGTTTACCAAGACACTGTCTCAAGGACTAATAAAGAACTAAAAAAAATAAGACCTCCTCAAAATGAAAGAACCAATCAAGAAATGGGCATCTGAAATAGATACTGCTCAGAAGAAGCGCAGATGGCCAATAAATACATGAAAAATGTTTAATGTTGAGATTCCATCTTACTCTAGAAATAATGGTTGTCAAGCAATCAACAAATGTTGGTGAGGTTGTGGGGAAAAAGAACTCAGCACTGTTGTTGGAAACGTAAGCTACTACCTTCAGTCTTGAGAGTCTTCCCTTCTAGGAATCTTCTAGAAAGAGTTAAAGTCATAATATGGTGATACACGTATACCCATGATTATAGCAGCACAAAAATTTATAATAGCTCTTGGAAACAGCCTGTATGTCCACCAACAAATGAATGGATAAACATGTGGTATTTATCCCAAAGCCCTAAATGGGATGCATGTTTAGCCACATCTCCAGACTATGTTAAGTGAAGTAAATCAGACACACAAGTTTATATGTTGCATGGTTTCTCTTACATGAGAAACCCAAAACATCGCAGAATAAAGGACAGATAACGGGAAGTTGACCTTTTTCAAATGGGAAGAGGAACAGGAGGTGGAGGTAGAAGGAAGGGAAAAAACATTACAGAGAACTGAAGAGAAAATGAAAATTGAGCTTTTCCAAATTAGGAGATCAAGAGTTGGAAGAAGCGGGGAAGGATGGCACAAATAAGATGGGTGATGTCCATGTACAGACTCCCCTGGTAGATGGCATCATGCACTGCAAACACGTACAGAAAAGAAAACCCTAAAAGTTTCCAAAGAGAGGGGGCATGGCAGTAGCCTAGTGGGGTGGCTATGGATTCCATCCCTCAGTGCCAAAAATTGTAAGTAGAAAGGTTTTTTTTCAATGAAAATAATAAATTTAGCCAAGAGCACAAAAAAAGGGTGCACCAAGAATTATGGAGCCAAAGAACTCCATACATGAAATTATAAAACACAGGTGACAGTCACAATGACCGAAGAAAGAACTGCAGAGCTTGAAGACCAGTACCTTCAGGACTTGAGATATAATTAAACTCCTTGCACTTTTATATTCTTGGTTCTAGAAGGAGAGATAGGAAAAGGCAGTTTTTATTTTTTTGAGAAAGGTTCTCAAAACTGTGTAGAGTTCAGGCTGGCCTTGAACTTGTGATCTTCCTGCTTCAGCCTCTTGAGCGCTGGGATTACAGGTGTGTACCAGTCATGCCCAGTGATATAACTGTTGATTTGAAAACTTTCTAAATCTGGCAGAAATACAGACATCCAAGTATACTACCTCAAAGGACCCTGCCATGAAAATTCTTTCGGATGCATATTACAAAACAGAGAAGATGGCAGAATAGAAATGCCCAGGTCTTACTTCCTCCTCCACAAAGAGAAACCACAGTAACAAGGATACTGCTGCGTTATGAAGTGAGTGACTAATGGGGAACACTGGAAATTAGAGACTGGAACCTTGTAAGATTGAGAGACTTGGGACAACAGCCCAGAAAGAGAAAGCAGCCCACTATCTTGCTCCACAGCCAAGGAAGGAGAGTGTCTCCTTTGTAGGGTAAGGGTCAGCAAACTGTCAGTGTGGAGCCAGGCGACTGTACCTGTTGGGAAGTCTCACAATACTCAGAAGCTTGCGCCCACTTAGATAAGCACCCTGGAATCTCCATGCTGGCCCTGCTTTGGACATGACTCTCCCGCCTCACAGCAGATGCCCAGGGTGCTGTCTTGAGAAGGGAATCGCTGGCTGCATTTGGGCTGCTCTGGGGCCCTGTCGTCATTTCCCTGCACTGACAAGGTGCAGGTGGGTAGATACAACCTGCTGTGGCACGCGTCCCATAGGTTCAGCAGTACTTCTGCAGGTGATGTGTACTTACGAAGCACAAGATCAGGGTGTTTGCCTGCTGAGACAAATGGAGTGGCCAGGCATGTGTGGACTCCAAGGAGGACGGAAAGCAGGCACCTATGTGCTCCCTGCCACCTCCTCCACGCAGGTACCTATCACTGTATAGGCAGGGAAGGAACCCCATGGTTCCCCAAGGCCCTGCCCATCAGGACATGCTTGTGAGGCCTTCAGCAACTCTATGGCTCTAGCTGTGACACTTCTTCGGGGGCACATGGCCCTACCTGCTGTGGAAGGGCCATGGTTCACACTCCTGCATGGATAGAGAGGAGTGTCAAGTTCCTACTATCATCTCCTCTCTCTATGCAGTGTCTGGACTTTCACCACCAACTAGTCAAGTGCGTCAGCCTGCTCACCACCACTGCCACTGCCAGTGCCACCCAGAATCCATAATGCCTGAGGAAAGTGCCCTTCACTTTATAGGGGCCACCACATCCACTGAAGGAACATCACGGCGTGAATATTCCACACCTGCCTGAACTGCGGGAGTGTCTCCACTCTTTCACAGAAAGGCTACAGAGATGGTAGACATCTTATTCCACCATGTACGCACACTGCCTAAAGGCATTAGTCATAGCCTATAATGAGACGATAGTGCCCAGGTGAAATCAAAGCCAGCACTACATAACAAACACCCAAGAGATGGATCCAGGAGAAAGTCCCTGAGAAGACCACCCCATGAAAGTGACAGAGATATCTGATCCATCAGATATGCAAATCTCAACGGAAGACATATGAAAAGCAGGGTACTATGATGTATCCAAAAGAATATAACTGTCTAGTGACAGATCCCAAAGAGATACACATGAATGAAACACCTGAGGAGGAATTTAAAAGAATGATTATTAAAAAGCTTAATGGAATCCAAGAGAATACAGATAAAGTAAAATTTGGAAGACAAGGATATGAAAGTGAAATTCAGCAAAGAGACAAATTCTGGAAAGCACCAGACAGGAACTTTGGAAATTGAACTGCTCTGTAAATCAAGTAAAAAATATAGTTTAAAGCCTAGATTAAGCCAAATAATGGATATCTGAATTTGAAAAGGGGTCTGTTGAAATCAAAACTAATAAGACACCATTAAGTGAACAAAACCCCACATTTTAAGAACACCTTTCTATATATATAGGAGGTTTATAGGACCACCACCATGACCAGAAAAAACGTTTACCAGGGCATAGTGTAATCTGCCAAAAGTACAAGAGAAACAAATCCCATTTAACGGAACCTCCTTTAGACTAATCAAGGATTTCTCAGCAGAAGCCCTACAGGCAAGGAGGAAATGGACTGACATGTTTCAAGTCCCGAAAGAAAGTAAGTGCCAATCGAGATTACTACATTCTTTTAAGATCAAAAACAAGGAATTCATAATTATCTGACTAGCCTTTCAAACATGATTAAAACACTCCTACACCTGTGAGTGAGGGAAAGCTAACTACCATCATGGAAGCAAAGTATAAATCATACTAGAAGAGTAGATATATGAACAATAAATAGAAAAGAATCTAACATCAACAGAGTAGATCATAAAGATGTATAATGAACAGAAAATATACAAAACTACTAGAAGAAAATCAAAGTGACAGGAATTAGGTCCTTACATATCAATATCCCTGAATGTAAATGAACTAAATTACCTGATTACAATGTAAGAACTGCCTAAACAGATTAAAAGACCCCAAACAAGGCACTGCCATAATCTTATTTTACAAAACTCACACAGACTGAAAAGATAGAAAATGATACTTGTAAAGTATTAAGAATGGCTACAGGTATATCAAACAAAATAGATTGTAAGACAAAAACTAAGAAACAAAATATAATGAAAGTGCTGATACAACGAGAAAATGATTTTAAAATCTCTTTGTGCCTAATGATGGCACACTCAACTTTATAAAACAAAGACATTATTGGACAGGGAAAGACAGGTTCCAGCAATGATCACTCTCAACAGCCTGTTATCACCAATGAACAGATAATTCAAAACAAAACTAGGAAACATCAGTTTATATAGGTCACACTTTACAGACATGTATGGAATATTCCCTCTTAAAAACTGCAGGATACACATTCTTTGGGTCAGTGCATGTAACTGTCTTGAGCATACACTACAGTAGGCCATAAAATTGTTTTTTAACAAATTTAACAGTTTTAATAAACTTTTATTAGAAGTTTTAAAGGTATCACAATGGGATAAAGCTGGAAGACAAGGGGAATTTTAGAAAGTACACAGAATGCATGGAGACTGAACAAACTTGAAAAAAGAATAGGCCACTGAGGGAACTTAGAGAAGGAAAATTTTAAAATTTCTCACAGGAAAATGAAAACATAGCGAAACTTCTGGGATGAAGCCAAAGCAGTACATTATTATGAGACGCTTACAATAATAAATAGCAATATCGAAAATAGATTTCAGATAAAGAACCTTTTATGCATCTCAAGAGCTTGGAGAAGTAGGAACAACCAAACCTAAAATTAGTAGAAGGAAAATAACATGACTGAGAGCAGAAAAAATAGAAAAGATCAATACCAGAGAGCCGATTCTTTGAGAAGATAAAGAAACCTGGCAAGCCTTTATCTAGACTGTTAAGTCACTTTCCTGTCACAAGGACACGACACCTGAGCCTAAAATTTAAAGGAAGGAGGGTTTATTGTGGCAGACTCCGAGGCAGAAACAGATTCCAGAGTGGGAGGGTGAAGGAAAAGGACAACCCACTGTGGACAACCCATGGGTGTCCAGGAAGCAGGGTGAAGGAGAGGCTGAACGAGAATCCATCCTTCCAGGCCGTGCCCCTGTCCTGCTTCCTAACAGCGCACTCAGTGTAGTGCCCCATGAGCCAGTCACCTTCCAAAGCCCTGCTTATCAATACATGAGACTTGTGTGGGACTTTCTAGATCTAAACCAAGAAAGAAAATCAGAGGTGATAAAGAAGATATGGAATCAATACAAAGGATCATTTTGGATTATAGAAAACTATATGCTAATGAATAGAACCTAGAGAAATGGACAAATTTATGGACACATAACTTTCCAGAATTTAAGTAGGAAGATACTTAAAAACTTGAACAAACTAACCACAATGACACTGAACCAGTGATACAAAGCCTCCCAATAAAGAAAGGCTCAGGCCTGAATTTTACTGAACTTTTAAGAGAGAATAATCACTCTCAAGAGATATCATAGAATTAAAAGGGAGACACCTTCCACCTTCATTCTACCACAACAGAAATGCCCCAGTACTAAAACCAGACAGCAACAAAATCCTACAGACTGAAATCCTTGAACATAAATCCACAAGTTCTCCATGCAATACTAGCAAATCAGAAAAGATCTCTCAGAATGGTCAAATGGGTTTCATCTCAATAAGCAAAGACGGTCTAACAGGCAAATCAATAAAGGTAATATTATCAACAAATGAGGGATGTTAAGTCCTAATCAAGTCAAAAGATACAGGAAAATCATTTGATAAAATTCATCATCATAAGCTTTGTTAATAGTTATTTATAGAAGGATAATATCTGAACATAATAAAGACATTGTATGACAAGCCCACAGCCAACATCATATTGAATGGGGGAAAGCTGCAAATATTCCTCGATCAGAAACAAGACAAGACTGCTTGCTCTCAATACTTATATTCAGTATAGTACTATAAGTTTTAGATGGCAGCTAAGCAAAAGAACTAAATAAAAGCCATTATAAATAACGAACTCAAAATTACTGTTGTTTGCACATGATACACTTCTATATGTACAGACTCCACCAAAAGACTATCAGAACTAAGAAAGAAATTCATCAGAGTAGCAGATACAAAATCTACATACAATATTCAGCATTTCTACAGGCCAAAGAATTTGCTGAGAAATCATAAAGCATTTCCTTTCACAGTGTCTACGAAATTTTTTCTTTAGAAAAACTGAACCAAGGACGTGAAGGACCTCTGCAATGAAAACACAAATATAGTGTAAGAGGTACAAAGAAAAAAAAAGAAAAATATTCCCATTTCAGGGTTGGAAGAATACTGTGAAAATATCCATATTACTCGGTGATGTCTACAGATTCAATACAAAATCCATCTAAGATTTTGTATTGCTAATTCCATCCTTCACAGAACCAGAAAAAATATTCTAAAATATATAGGTAAATATAAAAGACCCACAATAGCCAATGCATTCTTTAGCAAAAGGAGCAAAGCTGAAATATCTCAATTCCATCTCATACTGGATCCACAAAACCAAAACAGTATTGGCATAACAACAGCCATACAGACCAATGGAACAGAACAGTGGTCTCAGAAGCAAACTCGCATGTCTACAACCAACTAATTTTCAACAAAGAAGCCAAAAGCCATGCACTGGATTGTTCCTTTTCAATAAACGTGAAAACTGGATCGCCACAGGAAGACATCTGAAATTTGTTTCTCACCCTGTACAGAAATCAACTCAGGATGGAGCAAAATCTTAATGTTAGCCCTAAAACTACGAAATTACTAGAAGAAACTACAGGATGAACACTTCAAGACTTTGGTACAGGCAATGATTTTCTTAGTATGACACCAGAAGCAAATAGTGACAAGTGGGATAACGTCAAACTAAAAAGCTTCTGTACATCAAAGGAAACAATAAATACAGGGTCAAGAAACCTACAAAAGGAGAGAAATTATTTACAAAGTATTCATCTGACAGATGATTAATATCCAGATTATATAATAATAACCACAGAAATAAGTCCATTTTAAAAATGGACAAAGTTGTGAATTGATAATCATTAGCCATCAGGAAAATTCAAATGAAAACTAAAATAAGAAACCATCTCACTCTGTCAGAATGCTACTATCAACACATAAAAAAAGAACTCTCATTGGTGAGAATGTACATTACTAATACGCATTATGGAGGTTCTTTAAAAAATTAAAAATCCATCTACCGCATGATCCAGTTGTCCTTCTTACAAGTGTGCATCCAAGAGAATGAAGTCAACGTGCTAAAGAGATGCACACCTATGTTCACCTAGACTATTCACAACAGCTAAGATACAAAATCAATCTAGGTATCTATCAATGGGATGAATGGATAATAAAGACATGGATCCATACAGAGTATTATTCAGCCATGAAAACCAGCATATGATATTAGCACAAACCTTTCTTTTCAGTGAGCTAAAAGAAACTAGTGCTAGTATCATTTAGAGAATTTTTATGTCTCTATCTTGTACTCTGAGTAACTACTCTGAAGATAACAACATGCAATGTGTTAACTATTGTTATTTTCCTATTGTTTTGAAAAATTTTTTACCTTTTTTTTTCATTAAAACCAGTTCCTGTCATATGTAGCAAAAATGGATGCAGCTGCAGGACATCATATGAAGGTAAATAAATAAATCAGAAAGATAAATATTTCACATCATCTCTTATGTGGAACCTAAAAATAATTGGGTAGAATAGTGATTATTAGAGATTAGGAAGGGTGGTGAGTAGATGTGGGAGAAGATGGTTAGAGCTGATCGACGGATGTCGTATACGTGTATGAAAGTATTACATAAACTCCATTAATATGCGCAATTAATACATGTTAATAAAAGTACAGGATGCATTATAAGGAAATCCCACTAAACTAATGAGGAAATCCCATCAGGCCAATAGTAAATTTATTAGTGAAAACCTTATGTACCAGGTGGAAACGAGATGACTTTTTCAGAGCCCTGAAAGAAAACAATTCCTGACCAAAAATATTATATACATCCAAGCTATTCTTAGGAAATGAAAGATCACAACCTTCCCAAACAAACAAACATTCATCATCACCACTCAAGTAACTATAAGAAACTCACAAAGGAGCTCTCATCTACATGTGAAAGGTTCAAGCCCACATCATAAAACCATGTAAAAGTTTAAAAGTCAGCAGTAGAGCAGGTACTTGAAAAAGAAATTAAATGTCTCAGTGTAGTTAATTACCAAGCCGCAGCGACAGATGAGAGAAAAAAGGACAAAGGATACACAAAACAACCAGAAGAAACAACAGAATGACGGGACTATGTCTTTAATTACCAAAGATAACCTTGGATGGAAATGAATCGGACAACCTAAATTGAAGACAGATACAGATGGGGTTATGAGCAAAAATAAGCAAAGCAAAACTAAAATCCGAGACCAAATGAAGAAATTCATTTCACCAGGATAAACAGACTGAAAATGAAGGGATGGAAAACGATACACCATACAAATGTAAAATAAGAGTGAGCAGGAGTAACTGGTACCAGAAATGAACTAAAAACTCTAAAAAGATAAAATGGTCACCACATTAACGATAAAGAGGTCAGTTCAACAGTAGAAAATAACATTTGTAAGTATAAATATATCCAGTACTGGGGAACCCAGTTACATAAATCAAAAATTAACCTGCAAGGATATCATCTAATACATTTATAGTTGGCTTCAAATCCCACTTCCATTAATGAGTAACCATCCAGACCAAAATCAATCCAACATTGAATAACTGCACTTAAACGATATTATAAGCTAAATGGAACTAGTAGCTCGAGACTTCTGGATATCTGCTCAACAGCTTCACAGTTCACATTCCTTTCAGCACATGGAACACTCCAGGAGTGACTAAATGTGAGGCCACGAAAGAAATCTAACCTATGTTTTAAAAAATTAGAATTGTAACATGTATCTTCTGTGACCATAATGCAATAAAACCAGAAATCAGCAAGAGCAACTTTGGAAATTGCATAAACACTGGAAATTAAAGTTGTTTTTTTGTTGTTGTTGAAGGACCAATGGGTCCATGAAGAAATCAAATTTTAAACATTCTTGAAACAAGTAGCGATAGAAATAGAATATACCACAGCTTATAGGGCATACCAAAGCAGCATTCAGATGGAAATTTAAAACAAATGCCTCAAAAAATTTTTTAAATACCTATAGATACAACTCAAGAAATTAGAAAAGCAAAAACAAAACAAACCTAAATTAGTAGAAGAAAAGCAGTAACAGATCAGAATAGAAATAAAGCAAGAGACTAAATAAACCAGTGAGACAAAATTGTGTTTTTGAAAAGATAAAACTGACAAACTTTCACACAGAATACCAAGACAGCCAAAGAATGAATCAGAGATAACAATGGACACATTACAAATGATGTAACAGAAATACAAAGGCACCTTAGGAACTGTAATGAACAGTGTATGTCAACAAATTGGAAAAACTAGAAGAAATAAATAGAACCAAGACTATATGGAGAACCTGAACAGAACAATAACTGGTAATGAGAGTACATCAGTAATATGAGATCTCCAAAAATATCCCAGGATAACTTCACTGAATTTTACCAAAAGTTTTAAGGAACCACTGGCAGTTCTCAAAGTATTGCAAAGCATAAAAAGGGTCAGTGTCCTTCCAAATTCATTTGAGGCCAGCATTACCTTTATTACCAAAACCAGACACCACACATGCACGCGTGCGTGCACACACACACACACACACCTGGGGATGGAGAGAGACAGAACTATAGATGAATATTCCTGATGAACACAACTGCAGAAATTCTCATCTTACATAAGGACTATAGATGACAAACCCAACACCAGAAGTAAAATCATTTTCTTTGAGAAACAAGTTCAATTTCAGCACTGTTATTAAATTATGTATTGGAAGTCTTAGAACAGTGAGACAAGAGACAGAAAGGGTTTCTTATCGGGACTCCCATTTAATACAGTTCACAAAACATTAGCCAGAGCAATAAGAGAAAGAAAGAAATTATTACTATTTGTGGATGACAGGATACTCCATGCAGAAAACCTGAAAACCACCAAAAGACTCCTAGATTTATTAACCAAATTTAATAGCATATCTGGATATTAAGTCAGTGCTCAAAATCAGTGGCATTCCTGTACAAAAACTCACTGAGAGAGAAATTCGGGACATAATGCCCTTCACAATAGCATCAAGAAAAATGAAATAGTTAGGAATCAATGTAACAAAGGAAGTGAAAGACCTTTACACTGAAAACTACAGTACTCTGAAAAAGGACATCAAAGAAAGTATGAGAAAATGGAAAGATAGCCCTTGTTCTTGGAAGGCAGAATCAGTATAGTGAAAAGGGCTATACTTATAAAACTTGCACAGATTTAATGCAATCCAGATCAAAATACCAAGAGCATACTTTGTAGAACTAGAGAAAAAAAATCTAAAGTTCATTTGGAACCAGAAGGAATCTAGAATAGCAAAAGTAATTCTGGGCAACAAGGCAAGGCAGGGAGCATCACAATCCCTGACTTGAAATTGTACTACAAAGTTGCCATGATAAAAAAACAAAAACAAAAAACAAAAAACAGCATGGTACTGGTAAAACAAAAACACAAACAAAACAGATCCAAGGCTTAATGTAACAGAGTGCAAAATGCAGAAACAACTCCAAATACACTCAGTAATCTTATCTTTGACAAAGGGGCCAAAAACCTACACTGGAAGAAACATAGCTTCTTTAATAAATGGTGCTGGGAAAACAGGCTTTCTACACATCAAAGATTAAACCTAGACCTCACTGTGCACTAAAGTAAAATAAAAACAGATAAAGATCTAAATATTAAAGGAGAAACAGTAAATCTTCTGAAGTTATAATAAGTAAAAATCTTGAAGACATAGTTGTTGGCACCTATTCCTCAGACAAAGGTCTAATATTTAGAATATATAAAGAACTAAAAAAAAAAATTCCCCAAATTTAAAGACTCAATCAAAAAATGGATATCTGAAATTAATAGATGCTTCTCAGAAATACAAACAGCAAATAAACCTATGAAAAACTGTTCAACATTTGTGATCATTGAGAAATGCAAATTAAAACAACACTGAGATCCCATCGCACTCCAGAAAGAATGGCTATTTCCAAGAAATCAATAAGAAATACTGGTGAGAGTGTGGCGAAAAAAGAGCCCTTCTCCACTGTTTGTGGGAGTGTAGACTGGTTACACCAACACAGAAATCAGTATGGAAACTCTTCAGAAAACTAAAACAGAGATTCCATTTGACCCAGGTATTCCACTTAAAAAGTTTCTCCACAGTAATGGAAAATAATTAAAGTGATAAGACAACCTACAGGATGTAGAAAATATTTGCCAACTACCCATCCAACAAAGGGCTGATTGCCAGAATACACAGGGAACTTGAACATTAAGAAAACAAAAGAAAAACAAATCAAATAATCCAATTTAAAGATAGATAAATGACCTGGTAGACATTTTTCATACATGATGCACGAGTGGCCAAGAAGTATGTGAAAACACCACCACCACCACCATCATCATCACTAATAACCAGGGCAACACAAATCAAAATCGTAACGCATACCAACTTACCCCAGTTAGAATGGCTACTACCAAAAAAGACAAATGGTAAATACTGGAGAGGATGCAGAGAATGAGAACTCCCATAGGTGCTGATGGGAATGCAAATTAGTTCAGCCACTGTGGGAAACAGTATGGCGGTTCCACCTGGTAGCTTAGGGATCCAGCTACCAGATGATCCACGGACCCACCACCTGGAAGACAGCCAGATGCATGGATGTCAGTATGACAAAGAGATGTCCGAACTCATGTCTGTTGCAGCACTGTTTGCAATGGCCACGGTGTGAAATCAACCCAGGTGTTCTCGGACAGATGAATGCATGAAGAAAATGTGGCAGCATGGGGTAATATTCAGCATGAGAAGAATGAATTTCCATCATTCTGAAATGACTAGATGCTTCTCAGAAGTTCCATCACAGATGGAACTAGAAGACGCATTAAGTGAAGGAATCATGCACAGAAAGACAAATAAAACACACTGTAACTTTATATGTGGCAGCTAGAACACTCATGTCAAAGAAGTAGAGGATAGAACAATGGTTACCAGAGCCTGGGAAGAGTGTAGGGATGGAGGGACAGACAGACTGAGAAAGGACAGTTAATGGGTATGCGGTGAAGTTGGACAGAGGGGAAACTATGATGTTCTACAGCACAGAACAGGATTAAGTATGGCTGAGAACAATTAAGACTTCAAAGTAGCTCATGGGAAGGACTGAGAATGTTCCTAACACAATGGCGTGATGCACGTCTAAGGTGCTAAGTATGCCATTTCCCTGTTCTGATCACTACACATTTTATACATGTACTGAAATGTCACCCTGTACCTCAACTAGGTACAGCTACTATGGATCAATAAAAAATACATCAGAAATTTTAAACTCAAGGTAGACAAGGCAACACCAAGAAGGATGGGTCTACCTAGTGACCATGACTGTCACAGCCCTGAAACTGGGCCTTGCTCATGTCCAGCGATAAGAGCTCCCTGTCTCTGTGCCCTAGGGCCTTTAGATGGGCTACAGTCTTAATCAACAGAGGAGGAGGTGACGTTTTATGAAGTTGGTGCACAGGAAGGTGCTCAGAATTGGTGGCCTTTGGACAGGACCCAAAGGAGGAACCAGTCTGTGACATGTAGCCATGGGCCAATGGCTGGAGAGTCTGTCAGCAAGGCCACTGACACCCCAAACCACCACTATGGCCTGGAGAATTCCGATTTGTACAGCTTCCTGTGTGCTAGGAGAGGAGGAGGGAGAGGGAAGTTGGTTCTCAGAGCTGAGGTGGCATGCTGGGAGCGTGCAACTGTGAACCTAATGATGGGGACAGGCCTGCTGGCTGCCTGTCCTTATCCATATTACCTGCCTCCATGTGTCCTTGGCCTGGGAGATGCTGAGGAAAAGACCCAGTGTGGAGAGGCCAGTACGGGCTGTGTTCTTTGCAGGTTGGCTGGGGACAGGTGCCCCAGACACCTCTCACCTACCATGCATATTCACCTGGGCTGCGCTTCCCACCCACCTCTGTTCTTGTTCCTCAGACAGTGCAGGCTGTTCATTCCTGGTCATCAGCAGCCAGCCAGGGCCTCTGTGCTGCCTCGGTGAGCTGCAGAGGAACAGCACCTTCCTGAGCGAGGTGGCCAGTGTCAGAGCCTCACATGGGCTTGGCCTGGGAGTGGGGGAGTCACTAACACTCTCAGGAAAGGAATCATCTTAATTGTTGGGGGAGGCGGAGCCAACTGCAGGGCTGGCTGTTTGGAGGGCCTCAGCCTGTCTCGGCCAACCCTTTCAGGGAAAAAGGCCAGAAGCCTCTGCAGATCTCACACCTGAGTCAGGACTGCACTTGGGGAGCTCAGGAAGCACGTAAGAGAACAGAAGCCAGGAGACGCTGGTCACTGAGTGAGGAGAAATCGGGCCAGGAGCAGCAGGTCCTGCCACCAAGCACTCATAGACCCTCAGCCCTCTCCAGCCCTCCTCTGAACCTCACCTGCCCCAGCTGGTGACCTAGGGGCCTCCAGGATAGGACCCAGCCCTACCTGGTCCTCAGTCACTGGTTTGCTGGAAAAGCCAGGCACATGATAGGAGCAGGTACACGGGGCGGACCTTGAGGAGCTGGGGACGAGGCCATGAGAGTCCTACATCGAACAGTGGGATCAGCTCAGCTCAGCAAGGACACTGGTTTATAAGCCACACTGCTGGGTTACAGAAAAGTGGCCTCTGTGTGCCTGTGTGGTACACACAGTGTGCCCCAGGGAATACAAGCACATGTGGCTCTTGTCCAGCCAGACAGTCCAAGAACAAGGATGCAGATGGGTATGAAGCACAGGTCCTCACAGATGGCACCCCCAACCCCCTCAGTGCAGGGTTGGCCACTGCCCCAGACACAGAGTCAGCAGAGGTAGGGTGAGCTGATGCTGAATGCTAGAGCTGATGTGGGTCACATGTGAACTGCACTGTGCATCCCTAGCTGGGCCATGGAGGGTGGCAAATGGGATGTGAACTGCTCAAGACGTGCCACGGTTGTGGGGCAGTGGAAGCCGGACCCTCTGGAAGGCCACCATTCCGAATGACTCCTTTTAGAGTGACTGGACAGTGCTCTGAGAGATTTTCCTACGCATTCCTTGGATGCCCACTGGGCATGGAGTGATTTTACAAAACGTCATTCTTCACCAACAATGCAAGCCAGGGCTACATCTGCGTGGCTCCCAGGGACTCTTCCTGTTACCCGCCCCTCCCTGCAGTCTCCCCTTCATGGGGAGGCCTCCCTCTCCTCTGACCTCACGGAGGACACCTTTAGCTGGGCAGCTAAATGACATCACTTGCTATTTGTTCCACTGTTCACATCTCTATGGTTAAGCTTTTATGTATGGGGCAGCTCCTCCAGGGGCCTGCCAGCTCCTTGAAGGCAAGAACTTCTTTTTTTGCTTATCCTGGAGAGCTGATCCAGGGCCATTCCACACTGAGATGCATCCTCAAGCTTCTTGCAACTGTTTATTTATTGAGTCAAGGTCTCCCCATGTTGCCCTGGTGAGGCCCTTGCCTCAGCCTCCCTGAGTGCTGCGATTAAAGATGTGCTCCCCTCGGCTCCATCAAGAAGAGGCACATTTCCAAGAGGGTCCCTGGGGGCACTGCTGAGTGGCCTGGGGAGGTCACTGAAGGGATTCACAGTTGCCTGGGTTCCCAGGTCCTGGTTTCTCTGACTCAGCCCAACCCTGGCTTATCTCTAAGCCATTTCTATTTTAGTGACCCTGAATAACGCAAAGCACAGTGCATGTCGTTTAACCTCTTCCCGGCTTCTCCTGGGATCCTGATTTCACCCAGCGTGTTTATGCTGGGTTTAATGCGAGTTCACCCCTGTGACCCACGCTGAAAGCAGTGTGGTCAGAGGTGCACAGAGCAGGGCGTGAGTTAAGAGCTGGACCCCGAGCGCTGACAGTGCCAGCCTCTTCACCTGAAGACCAAAAAATGGCCTGGCCTGGTACAGCCTCTGTGTTCATCCCAGTCAGCTTTCCTTGGGAAATACCAGGCTAGAAGGGGAGGCAAGAACCCTAATTATAATAAGCTTCGAGTGTCCCACACTATTGGGAATCAGGCAAAGACTTGCACAGCAATTCTTCATTCATTCAGGGCGAAACGCACCTGCTGGGGTCACACAAGTTTAGCAAAGGCCCCACTCTAATCTCCTACGCTGATGGGCCACAGCTGTCAGAGTGGCGGAGAAGCCCGGCAAGGTTCCGGGCAGCCAATGGCACTTGGTTCCATCCCACTGTGGGGTTCTGGGCTCCCTCTGTGCCCTTTCCCTGCTCTCTGCAGAGTCCCTGTCATCGCGGGCACCGACCCACCGTGCTGTGCTCTCCACCAGCCACCGCGTCAGGATGCCTCCTGGCATGGGTCCCCCTCCTGCCACTTGTCTGGGGCCACACAACTGCTTCATGGAGACAGAGCCAGGGCAGTGGCCTCTGAGCCGGGCCCCTTCCGGAGTGATTTCCAGAGCCCGCTCGCTTGTGCACTTCGCTGCCAGTCCAGACCGTCGCCCTAAGTAAGATGGGTCCCTGCCTGAAACAAACACCGTGGGCTCAGCTTGAAGCCTTGTTCTCAAAGATCAGCATTTAACCACCTACGGCTCGGGGTGCAGCTTGGTGGAGCAGTGTGTGACCCGGGGTATAAGGTCCTGCGTTCAATGCCCAGTGCCACTCATAGAAAAAATAAAAAAAAATAATAAGGTAGCCAGCTGTATTGATGGGGTTGGGGCAAAGATCCACAGATTCAACTGTAAATACTTGAATAGTTTCACTGGACGCAAGCAGCCAGTGACTGTTTAGTCTAGGTGTTCCAGAAATAGACTTGTGAATGCTGGAAAACGACCTGCCGCGATTATATAAGGAGCTTGGCCTCCATGCAGGACGAAGCGGGCTTATTCTTGGCTATGACACCAAAAGCATAGGCAACAACAACAGAAAATAAACTGGCTGACACTGGGGTTAGAGACAGGGCATCAAAGGACACACAAGAGAATTAAAAGGCAGCCCATGGAGGGGGAGAAAATATTTTCAAACTGTTTGTCTAGTAAGAATTTAATAGCATGCCTATATAGGCTATGGCTCAACAACAGAAACAATCCAGCTTAAAAAATGGATCAAGTTCTCCAACCAACGTATTAAAAAGGCTGCTAAAGCGTCAGGGCTATAGCTCAGTGGCACAGCACCTGCCCGGCAAGGGTAAGGTGCTGAGTGTGATTCCTGATACCAGCCCCCCAAAAGGCTACTAAACAAATGCAAAGGTGTTTCACACCACTAGTCATTATAAAAATGTAAATTAAAACCAAAACAGAATTAGACAATACCTCGCACCCAATAGGATGGCCATTAGAAACGGGAAATAATTTCTGGTAAGATGTGGAATAACTGGACCCTGTGGGTGCCACTGGAGGGAACGTGAAATACGTCAACTCTGTGGGACTCTGTAGAGCAGCTTCTCAAAAACTTACACATGGAATCACCACATAGTCCAGTACTCCACAATCAGGCCTACACCCCAAAAAACTGAATGCAAGGATCTGGATAGATATGTGTATGTCTATGCTCACAGCAGCCGTATTCACTCTAGCTAGAACTGGGGAACAACCCAGATGCCCATAGGAAATGGATGGATAAAATGTGATACACTCACATAGGGGATTATTATTCAGCCTGAAAAGGGAGCAGAATTCCCAAACAGATGATTATTATGTGACTTCACTTATAGGAGAGACGTAGTCAAATTCACAAAGGCAGGAAGAATAGGTTTCCCAGCGGGGCAGCACGGGGAACAGGGAGCTGATGTTTACTGGGTGCAGTTTCTCCTCAGAGCTCTGGACTGCGGTGATGATGATACAACAATGTGAATATGCTTAAATCCACTGAATGCTACACTGCAAGATGGTGATCTGATGAAAAACGTGTTATGAAAGCTCAGCGGCATAAGCACCTGCCTGACAAGCGCAAGGTTCTGAGTTCGATTCCAGATACTACACACACACACACACACACACACACACACCAAATTCAAGACCCTACCCCCTTCCCAGCTGGGTGAGCAGGTGTGATGCGTGCAAGTACACAGGTGGGCTTGCTGTGGCCAGGTGTCCTGTTCCTCTTTGATTGACTACACCTCAGCAAACTGTGACATGGTAACAAGTCCCTTCCCTGCCACAGCCTTAGTAGCAACCGTTTTGTTTCCAGACCCAAAGTAAACACAACGTAAGCCACTCAGCTGAGAGGTGCCGGCAGGTTCTCCTAAGGGCTCAGCGTAGCAAAGTCCTGAGGGACTGTATCATCAGATATCCAAAGGCATCTGGTGACCAAAAGCTGCGTCAGTGAGAACACTCAGTGTCTCAGAGGCACTTGGGGACACTGCTGAGCTGCCTGGGGGCTCTGAGGTACTGTGTGCAAATGGCATCATTTGTTAACTCCTTTTGAAGAGAATGCTTGCCTCTGCCCCAGGTGGGCATGCAGTGGATGGGGACATCTAGCTTCAGGTGTCCTCGTGGCAGGAGACAGGGCTCCATGGGGCCACCAGCTCTGCTGTATCATCACGTGAGCTCTCCTGGCCAATTCCAGGCTGGCTGCCACGGTGGGATGAGATGTGTGCAACACTGCAGCAAGGGGCGCCATCCTGTCCGCCCTGGAGGAGTGACCCAGACAGGGGAGCTCGGGTTGGACCAGGAGTAGGCAGGAGCTGGGACACAAGCTGGATGCCATCCCACGACTCAGGAAAGGCCCAGGGCCTTTCTGCAAACTCTGTATCCACTCCCCTTCCGGGAGCCTCTGAGGGTCATGTATTGTTATTTATCCTCATCACCATTTTTATAATAAATTCAAAACCAATCATTGATCTCTGCATGTCTCAGTGCTGAATGTTAAAATCCCACAAAAGTGTCACGTGGCTGCTGTGCTAAGCAAAACCGGCTCGTTTTCTTTCTTATTTTTTTGGTACTTAAATTTATTTAATTTCCACCCTGTTTAAGTTTCCTTGTATTACAAGCCTCATTCCAGACCGCAACTCCGCCTTCTTGTGAATACGGTCTATTGTACATGTGAAAAACACAAAGAAAAATGACACAATGGAAAAGAAGAAAGCAGAGCTTAAAGATAAAGGGATAATTAGAACATTGCTGCACAAAGGAAATCTAATGAAAGGGTTGTGTCTGAAATGCATTGGCATGTTGCTGTATATAGAAGTATGAACTTTCCCTAATTCTGTTTTCAATATTTCCTAGATCTTTCTTGCAAATGTACACTACACTAAGCAAACCAAAAAATCTAAACCATCTTGTTTATATATTACCAATCTCAATATTAGGGTAAATCTAGATTAAGCAGTTCTTATTTCGATTTCTGGGGGGGAAAAAAACCAAGAAAGAAAACCAACAGAACCTGAAGGAACAAGGGGAGGTCCCAGTAGCGAGGGGCAGGTTTAAGTAGGGATGCTTAAGTCAAGGTGGCCTATTTTATTTCCTTCATTCTACGAAGCTAACTTCAACAGAGGTCAGGGATCTATGGCCCACGGGCCATATTTGTCTAATGTTTTTGCAAGTTTTTTCATGTGTATTTTTTGTACTTTTTAAGAGGTGGAAAAATGTTATTTTCTGGTGTGTTAAAATTATGCAACACAGTTTAAGTGAAAAGTGGCCACTGTATTACCATTAGAGTTTTCATGCTATTGTCATCTAGTTGAATAGTTATAAGAACCTATGGCCTAGAAAACCTGTAATATTAGCAACCTGGTTCTTACCCAGAAAGTTGTCTGTTCCCTGGACGAGAAGGCATTTTGGAGATGTGACAACAGCTTTTGGGAGAACAAGGTTTTTTTTTTTTTTCTGTCGGTTGGAACACATAAGTAAGGTGTGCGGGAAATATAAGACATGGGAGAAAATGGTCTCCAAGTTGAGAAAGATGGTGGTAGCCAGATCTGGCTTTCTACTTCTTACACAGACTCTTCCGGCCTTTAGGAAACGAGGTAGGGAAAAGTCCTTGGGGAGCGAGCCAGACACTAGGGGACACTGCGCAGCTTAAAGGTTCTAGACTTTGTCATCGAAATTCAGAGCCTCCCCTGGCTTCCGCTGTTGGTTGTTCCTTCAGAGGTCCTTTCCCATTGAGCTCACGTTTCCTATAGGTTACATGCATTCAGGCAACTCTCAGTAGTCACAGCAGTATGGTCCATGAAGTCACTGTGAAAGCCAGGCATGGTGGCACTTGCTGGCAATTGCAACTCTCAGAGGCTGAGGCAGGGGGATTGCATGTTTGAGCCCAGCTGGGGCAACTTCGTGACTTAGCATGACCTTGTCTCAAAATAAAACAAAACAAAAAAGGACTGAGTATGCAGTGCAGTGTGAAAGCCCTGGATTCAATCCTCAGTCCCACAAAAAACCAGAACAAAAAATTCCCGCATTAGTAAATCCCCAGGGACTACTCCTGTGGGAAATACAAGGTGGGAATCCCACCATCTGCTGGTGACAAAGTTTTCATCAAATGACAAATGCATAACCTTGTTTCATGCCCATTTCTGTTTAAATCTCTGTGTATCAGTACACATTGCCAATGCATGGCCTATAGCACTGTAGTTCGTGCCTGCATGGACTATCTCACTTATGTGCTTTTTCCACAAGGCATGTCACATCGTTTTTTGTGATCAGACAGAGCTGGGGAGTCTCCTCAACAACAAAAGCCTCAGATGCACAATACAGCAGGAAACACCTCAAGACAGGCACTGACTCACATACAGCATGAGAGTTGAGACCAGAAGGATGAGTCACCTGGGCAACTCTGGACACAGATGAGCACATTGGTGGTGCGTGTTTCCTGCTGCTCTGCACAGGTCTGGGAGTCGCTGCAAAAGTGCCCTGAATGTGGGAACGCTGGGGAGGGATGTAATGTAACGATACAGCCTCTCTAGGCCTGTGACCTTCGTAAACTTCATTGGCCAAGTGGCATCTCCTTGGCCATTAAAAGGTGCTCCTTGCAGGCTAAGATGGCACTTGACCTGGTCCACCTGCGCTCTCTGCCTTCATTAGCTCTGCTGCCCTGGTCCCTCGGCACACCGGCTACTGATCCTTGGTGGCTCCCCACACTCCTCTGATCAACACCGCCCTAGACAGGTGACACCACGCCCAGGACAGGCTGCTTGTCAATGGGGCCTACAGCCTCTGTTACAAGTTTATGATGAATTTCAAGATGGCAGCAGCCAAAATCAAGGCAAGAGTCAGACCCTTCCATGTGTAACTACTTGGGTCACACGCTGGGACACTAGCCTTGTTGCTGCCTAGTTTGCGGAGACGTGCAGAATGACACTGACCCTGCCAGGGGCAAAGGAACTAACCAGGTGGAAGGCTGGTCCTGCCACCCCAAGTGACATCTCTCTCAGGTGCTGCTGATACCTCCCCTTGCACTGCTCCTGCCTCACCCGTGAACCTGGGAAAATGCACTAAGCACCTTGTTTTAATTCCTTTCTCCATTAAAAAATGGCCAAAAAATCTGCATAAATATTATTACTCTCTTTTTACAGAAAAAGGAATTAGACAGGATGATTAAGTGTAAACAGTAATATTTGCTCACCCTCACATCATAGAGGCATTAGAAGGATTAATAATACGACTTAGGAAGAAAGGTGCGAAGCAAAGCCTAGGAATTACATCCTGACTATTATGCTGTGAGTAGGATTCAGGGTGCATAAGAAGGGAGGATTTATTAACACAGGTGTTAAACAATGAGACAGTCTTCCAAAATCTCCTCTAGCTACATTTCAGTTTAGGGAGAGATTCCTTTGGGTCAGGTATGATTTAGATGAGACCCTCTAGAAGCATGGCCCTCACTGGTTCTTTCTCCTGAACTTTTTGTTTTTCTAGAAAGTTTGGCCCAAGGCAGGGCACATCTCAGGTGGCAGGAGGGTGTGAGAGGCAAGGCGAGGCCCTCACTTCTCACCAGCTTTCCTACAGGAAGTTACACTCCAATCAGCTTTCAGGACCAACCCTGAGCAATGGCACATGTCCTCAGGGACGCCTCTCGTGCAAGCCTAATGTGTAACAAAGCAAAATGAGTGACTGACTTCAGAAAAAAAATACTTTCTCCCTTCTCTGAATGAACTGGAATAAGACAACTTCGATTTTGTTGGTTAAGGATTAAAAGAAGCCACTTACTGTCTGTTTTCATAGTTCATATGAGATCTTTAACACCCAAACAAAAACAGAATGTGAGAAAATATCTCAAATCATACATTTGATAAGAAGCTAATAGGTAGGCTATATAAAGAATTTCTAAAAATCAGTAATAAAAACAAACACAAAAAACTAATTAAAATTGGGCCATGGACTTCAATAGGCATTTCTCCGAAGAAGATATACAAATGTTCAGTAAACACATGAGGAGATACTAATCATTAGAGAAATGCAAATCAAAACTACAATGAGACTGCACTTCACACAACTAGGATGGCCACAGTGAAAAGAGAGAGGAAGAAAGGAAAGAAAAAAGCAAAGAAAGAGAAAGAGAAGAAAGAGACAGAAGGAGGGAGGGAGAGAAGAAGGCAGGGAAAGAAAAGAAAAAAGGAAAGAGAATGAATGACAGACAAAATAACAAGCTCATGAGGATATGAAGAGAAAACCAGTTTGGTTGGTGCCTCAAAAAATTAAGCATACAACTTTCATGTGTTCTACCAACTAGATTTATGAGAATATTCTCTGAATAACTGAAAGCAAGCTTGCAAAGATGTTTTTCACCCGTGTTCACAGTAGCAGTGCTTACAACAGTCAAAGGGAGCAACACGAGTGTCCCTGCCAGACGGATGCACAAACAGCCTGGGATATGTGCAGACAAAGGAGTATTACTCAGCCTCAAAACAGAAGAGCATTCTGACCCATGCTGCAATATGGATGGACCCGGAGGATGTTATGCTAAGGGAAATAAGCCAAACACACCAGACAAATACTACAAGGCTCCATTCCTGTGACGAGGTAAAGGAGTCAACAGCAGTAGCCAGGGCCTGGGAGGTGGAAAGGGGGTGGCTTTTGTGTAACGGACACAGAAGTTAAGTTTTGTAAGATGAAAAATTTTAGGCATTGGTTACACAAGGTAAAATGTACTTAACACTACTGAATCATACACTTCAAAACAACGTGGTAAAATCTGCTTTTGTGTATTTTGACACAACTTAAAATATAGTTCCTCTGCTGCAGGAATTCTTCCTCCTCATTCCTCTAAAATGTGGTCTAACTACATCTTAGGGTATTGCTTGGCTGTCGACCAACAGTTGGTAAGCACCGTTTTTAATCTAACAATTAGCCACTGAACATATTTAGATGTTTTAAATTAACCTTTTCCAAGAAGGTAAGGAAATGACTCAGATTTTGTTTGAAGTAAGCCTTAGAAAATGATGGCCAAACATGAAAGACGGATGAAAACAAAGAAGGGCGCTCAGGATACCATCCTTGTTTCTATGGGACACCGTACTCTCTGTTGGGCGCCATGGCTCCAGTGCCCAGCATGCAATGTGCACTGACCCCTGGGCTTCCCAGACCTTTCCACACCACATCCAAAGCCATCAGTTCCCATTTATCCCTCATACTGAAATACTGGAGCATTCTGACCTACTAGTTCTCATTTTTCTCGTTGTTTAAGTATACTTGTGGCATTTTAAAAATTATACAACTATCAAAATGTTTTCCATGAAAATAATGGACCACTGGTACCATTCACCCAGTACTGTACTGTATACCATCAAAATTAGAAATGTGGAAATGCAAAAACAAACAAATCCAGTAGAGGTGCAAATCCCAGCCCTTACCTACAAGGGGAATTCAAAGGACATAGTTATACTAGTAATTGTGCTGTGGATTTCACCAACTACATAAAGAATAGGATCTTCCTGTCACTTACGCACTGAATTTGACATCTCTACCTGTGAAGATTTCCATTCCAAGAAGAATGAGTTTTGGTGGAATTAGTGTCCTCCCCTCGCCCCTGACTTAGCTGACTCTGAAGTAAACAACTCTTCCTGAATTCAGAATCTTTGTTAGCCATGGTCTTAGCAAAGAAGGCAGCAGAACACTGCATTAAATAGTTGCTTAGCTCAGCAAGAAAGAATGTGGCTTTGAATCTTGATCAGAGCTACCTACCCACTTACACACATGTGGGGTATTGCCAGCTTGGGCACATTATAAATAGATTCAAACAATCTTGTTTCATTCTTAACTTGAGCGACAGGAAGAGAGGATGACTCTTGCTCAGTGCGTGTTATGTGTGAGATTCCCTGGATGCTCATTTACGTCTCAAAGCCCCCTGTGAGATGAGTCTTCCTCCCATTTTACAGTAGAAGGAACTGAGGGTCAAACTCCACAAGGACTCACAGCTACTGAGAGAAACAGGGAACAGCACTGCAGCCCAAGGCCTTCCTACCTGTCACGGTCCCATCTCTGTGGTGGGCTCCTTTTGGCCTCAGAATTTTCCTAAGGGGACACTAACAGGAAAGACCAAAAATATCCAATAGGAAAGTGAGCTGGCTGTCCAGATAAACGGAAACATGGGCCAAACTCACAGCTGGCATTCTTCGGAATGTGGTAAGAAATGCTTAAGATAGGCTTGTGTCTATCTCCAAACCACCTATGGTGGAATCAAGATGGAAACTACCAGGACCGCAGCCTGGATTCGAGAACACTAATTAAATGAGCAATGAGAATTTCAAAATACTGCGTTAACAGTCTGGGCTGCTTGCAGCAGTGTCACTTTTGTTGGTTATCGTGTCACTGGAACTTACCACCCTTTCCACCCAAAGAATAGAGTCTCCCCAGCATGCGGGGCTACACTGATTGTATCCCCAGATTTCTGCTCCTCCTCCCAGCCACGTGGAGAGAGGGGGACCATTGGCTCCCGAGGCCTGGCTACGGCAGTTTCCCAGGCCCTGCAGCTTTCTCCCTGCAGGCCCTGACAGCACCATGGAGCAGGGAGTCTTCAGAACCTTCCTTCCGTCACACAGGGAACAGTGAGCTCCTGAGTGGCACAGTGCTGCCTGCAGGCCCAGGCATGGTCGCAGCCAGGTTTGATGACCATATGCAGAATCCGTCTGGCTGAGGTTCCGGCAGACCTGACACTTCTTGGGAACTGCTAAACGCTAAGGACATTTTCATACAGAACCAGGTGGACGGCCCTGACGTGACAGTATGGCTCTCACCATGATGCCTTCTAGGACAACAAGGAAGAGTCCAGGGGGAGCCACCCTCACGGGGCTGGCTTCCTATCTCCAAAGGACAGCCCGGCCTGCACACAAGCAGCTGCTGTCCACTGGAAGCGCTCCGTCCTCCCATGTGGCATCGGGACACTGTACAGAGTCTAGGAGATTCCAGCGGCCACCAGCTGCCTGGAAGCGCTGGGAAATCACTCTTTGGGCTTCAGGCTTCTTCCACACAAATGTTTCTCTGACCCTCCCCGAGGCCTGTCCACACCCTTGCCAAGCACAGCTGGCTCCACACCTTTCCCCCAAGGCTCGGTATCCACGCAGGATGTGCGTCAATGAGGCTGCGGCTCAGCCTGTGCCAACCTCATCACACACTCAGCCTGCTGCCCTGGGACCTCCGGACGCTGTCTGGCGGCCTTGCGCTTTGCGACACACAAATGCTGGCGAAGGAGGCCCACATCCTCCTGCCCCAGACGAGTAAGGTCCCTCTGGACAGGCGTTCTGCTCACACTTGTACTGCTGGTCTCAGAACACAGCCAGGCCTTGCCAGTCAAGGATGGAATGTAGAAGCACGCACATGCTATCAAGTGTCCCATGGCTCAGGGGACCGATTTCAGCACCTGATTATCTTCCACCTTGCATTGCGCTGTAGCCACTTTGGTGAAATCTAAGCTAATCCAGGGCTGGGTTCATGTCACTATTTTATATCCTCTGCAGTTTATCCATATAGCTAGGACCATGGTGCATTTTTGCTAAGTGTACACACTGAAAATCGCAAGTGCACACTCTTTCATAGAAAAAGGGCAATTCTGCCTGGAGATACTATTAATACAGTTTTTATATCTCTGTTCTATACACTCCTTGCTCTCTATAAACAAATATAAGCTGGCAATAAATTCATTAGATCCACTGGAATGTGGTCGTACACACAGGAAATTAATTACTACTACTATGAGAGCTTCAGAATAGTTACTGTCAATTCTCGATAGTAGAATAAAGAATCTCAGTGTTTTTACACACAAACATCCAAACACTGACAATGCAAAAACACATCTGCTCCTAGGGATCTTTCCACAGCTGCTTTCTCTGAAGTCATTTTTAGGGAGAGATGGAGGTTCAGAGGGCTGATAGTCATTAAAGCTGCTGCCCAATTCAAGCGCTTAACTGTCAACCTGTTCTTTCAGCGTCTTCCTTCACTCACCCCGCTGCTGTTCTGCCAACACATATGTGTACCACGTGGAACAAAGGTACGTGTGTCCTGAGCGCTGTGTGCGTGCGTCTGGAATCGAGCATGCTATGTACTTGTTTTTCAGTGCTGGGGATGGAACCCAAGGCTTTTGCACTGGGCTACATCCCCACCCACTTTTCAAATGCGCATTTTAAAAGCAAAGCTGTGATCAACACCCAGATGTGTTGGCACATGCCTGTAATCCTAGCACTCTGGGAGGCTGAGTAGGAGAATTTTTAAAATTCTGGGCAACTTAGTAAGACCCTGTCTTAAAATTTAAAAACGAAATAAAAAAGGGCTGGGAGTGTAGCTTAGTGTGAAAACCCTAGGTTCAAACCTCCATGCTGTAAAACCAAACCAACCCAACTGAACAACAACCAGTCAACCCAACTCAATTCAGCAACCAACCAAACCAAAGCAAACCAACCCAACCATAACCACAACCAACCAACCAAACAAAGCCAAAAAACCAAATCAAAACAAAACAAAAAAACCTGTGATCCACATTGAGATGCTTTTGATGGTTCTCATGCGTCAGACCCTTAGAAATAACATTCTCTTTTCTACAAAGTAACCCCAAACTGGGCTCTAAATACAGTCAGTGTGCGCAGTAGCTCTTTGCTCATCTGAAGAAAATTCAACGAATGCTGATTCGCTAACTTACTCTAAGGAAAAAGCTGTGGGCAGCCTTGAGGCTGAGCGAGCATGAACCTAGAGGATGTCTCTGTAGGCCAGGAGCAGCGAGTCTACAGCACACGTGGTACAGTGGGCTGTGTGCATCCATGAAAGCTCTAAAAGGTCTGCCTTCACTGCCACACATTTTTCAATGCTCTGTCAGGAACAGAGATACAGAGTAGTCAGGATGCTTCTGGGAGGCCACCTTAAAAATCTGTGGAAAGACTAGGATTAAAATGATTCCAAAAAGTCTGTTTTTTTCCTCCTGGTTCAAGTGGAATAAGAGGAACTGAATTTACTCTTTGGCTTGAAACCAACAAAAATGCTCAGGAAAATCCCCTGCAAAAATGGTCTCTGAGATGTTGGATGTCAGAGAAGGACAGTGACACTAGGGTTAAAAATTCTGTGACAGTGGTATGCATAGGTATGTGTTAGATACAGTGCTAGACACATCTCATGGAGAAAAAGCAAGGACCAACTGGGCCTCAGCACCACAGTTTAGATCCTAATGGGTCCCCCAAGGGCCATGTATGGAGGCCTTGTTCCCAGCCTGTGGTACAAGCAGAAAGTGCTACGAACCTCGATAGGTGGGGCCTCCTGGGGAGGTTACTGGGTTATCAGGTTATTGAGGCATCCACTCCAAAGAGACCATGGTATCGCAATCTCTTCCTTGCTCTCCCTGTGTGCCCAGCTCACCATGAGGGAAGTGGGTTTTGCTTTACCACAGGCTCCTACCGCGCCTCACTTCCAACTCCAATGAGGCCAATCAATCATGCATGGAAACCTCTATAACTTAAGTCAAACCCTTTGTATGCTGAGTACCTCAGGCATTAGCTATAGAAACGGAAAACTAACACATTTGTTAACGTGAAAATTTCTTGCTCTTCAAAAGGCACTGGTAACGGCATGAAAAGAAGGGTTACAGATTGGGAGAAAATAACTGAAAGACATCTATCCAACAGAAAATCAGAATCTAGAGTACAGACAGAACTGAAGAATCAGAAAACAACCAGCAAGAGTTTGACAAGCAACTTACTAAAAAAATGTAAGGATGGTGTAATGGTGGGTACGTTGTGTTACCTTGAGAAGTTTAGAAGTCTAACTAAGCAACTCATCAGGGGTCCAGGGTCTTTACTTTGTAAACACCCTCAGGCAGTATAAGAAGAGGGCATGAAGATAGTGTGAGTGTTACACACACCAGCTCTAGGATGCGGAAGCCTGCTTACATTATAAGGAAGGAAAAGAAGCTTGCTCCCCTCCTTTTTTGCTTTTGTTGCTTTTACTGTCTTCTGCCACTTTGAAGTGTTGCCCCTGTGCCATGCCAACCTGCTTTGGAGCCAGTTGATTGTGGACTGAAATGTCCACAAACAATGAGCTAAATAAACCTTTCCTTCCTTCATTTTGGGTGTTGGATATTTTGCCCCAGCAACAAGAGAATAGTAACTAAGACAGATGGTAAATGAACATCTGAAAAGATAAGCAGTCATGAAGCCATCACAGTGAGATACCACCCTAGAGCTATTGCTACCAACCCATGGCTATAACCGGACTGAACATGCCAAGGTTTAGGTAGGATGGGAAGGAATTTGAACTCTCACATATCTCTTATGGGAATGTAAAACTGTACATCCACTGTGAAAAATGTTTTGGCATTTTCTTTACAAAGTGAAAACATACCTATAAGATAAACAGACATTCTACTACTTGGTAGTACCCAAGAAAGTGAAAAGTCTATGTCTCTAAGAAGAGTCATCTATTAAGGCTTAGAACGGTTTTATTTGTAATGGCCTCAAGTTGAAAATAACCCCATTGTCCATGATGGGTGAGTTCACAAAAGAATTGTGGAATACCTACAGTGGCTACTACTCAGTTTAAAAAAAAGTACCCGAAAAACAAGATAAATTCTTGAACTACTGATCTAGGTACTGAAATAGCATGGATGAATCTCAACATGATCATAGCCAGTGAATGAAATTACACACAGAAACAAGGCTCCTACATGATACTGTTTAGGTGAAACTCTAGAGAAGACAAATTGATCTATACCGACAGAAGGCAAAGTAAAAAGAACTTGGAGAGCAGGAGGAAACTTTTGGTGTGATAGGTATGCCTGCTACCTTTACTGTGTCCATAGCTTCATCAGTACTATCTATTGATAAACAATGATCTACTAATAGGTACTTGATCAGAGATCCAAACTTACCAAACCGTGAGCTTTGAATCTGTCCGGTTTATCATATGTCAGTTATATATTATCCTAAAAATCCCAAATGACACTATCTCTGGTAAGTTTTACAGAAAAATCAGCACTTGTGACTTAACTATCTGACCACTACCCACCACGTTCCCGTCCTGCCCCTCACACCGTGCTGGCACTGCAAACAGCTGGGAGAGGAGAGTCCACCCCCTAGACCTCAGGTATGGCCGCTCTGTGGCGCCGTGCTGCTTCGTGAGTCATAATAACCATTAGATACTAATTTAGACACTGCACTAGTGCCTGCCTGTATGACTCGGAGAATTCATTAAGAAAAAACCCCCACAAAACCCCATTCTAATCTCTGCAGAGAAGGCCGTTCCATGAAATCAATAGAACACAGAGAATTTGTTGCATCCTCATGTAAGTAATATGCAGCTTCGACATTAAACTCACGGGGAAATGTGGCTCCAGCTGCCTGTGAATTTCCTCCTGGTGGAGCATCAGGAGCTGTTCAAGTCTTGTCTACCATCATCTCTGATTTCCAAGACTTCCCAGCAAACTGCACTCTATAAGGCCCCAACACTAAGCAAAACTGCTTATCACTGAGTTCACTTTGAGAGAAATTTGACTCTTGTTACAGGAAAAGTTCAGAGAAAGCAAAGGTCAATGAACATGCAAGGGACTCAATATAAAACACTGGAAAATATGATTTTTTTCATTAACCAAGTCAATACCATTAGCACCAGAGAGAGAACATTCTATTGGCATAGACACTTAGAGGATAAACCATTATCTCGATAGGAACCTTACCTATTACAACACTGGATACTGCGCCTGCCAAGATTTTCCTTCATAGGAAATATTTGAAAAATAATTTATTATTCAACTAGTATAGACCCAATTTGAATAATAAATGCTCCCAAAGAAAGTATGGAAACTTTACAAACACGAAGAACTAATTTAGCATGACTGCATACAACATACCTTGAGCCAGAACTGGGAAAGTTCCTCACACAGCAAAACAAGAAGCATACTTTAAATGATGTGCAAAGCAAGTTACCCAAATCATTATTTTGTAGAAGCTGCTAACAACTATCTCAACTTCATCTTTAATTAATTAGATCAGAAACAAACTCAGAATCCTTCTTCTGTCTTTACATAAGACAAGAAAGGTGATTCCTATGAAGAATCACGAGTATGGGATTCAAAATTTGGCAAAGATTGAGATGAATCCAGCTGGCCCTGAACCACTACTAATGTTTTTGAAAGATTGGGTTATTAGATTAACAGTGGTAGAAGATGGACATTATTTGTGCAATGTTAAAGCAAACATTTTTATTAACCAAACATTTCCTAAATTGCAAGCAAAAATGTGAAACTCAATCTCACACCTGTAGCAAATCGGAGGTCCGTTTCTGGTCCAGGGCACAAAGCCACAGGCTTTGTTGTAAATGAGGTTTGTTTGAAAGGTTATCCAAAGAAAAATGTCCTTAGTCAGATTTAACTCTTGCTGCCTCCCACTGGATACTGCACCTCCCTGCTCTTCCCAAAGCCCTGGAAACTCTCAGTTCTCTGGTTTCATTTGCCCAGCAGTGTGCACAGGTGTGTGTGTGTGTGGTTGTTGATCCTGAATTTAACAAGAACCAAGGGCTCTACTTACGTCATGCATGGAGTCTAGAAGCTTGGTCAGCTGGTAGAACCTCTGCCAGCTCTGTCCAGAATTATTGGGACACTTAGTTACCATCTTCCTCAGTTCTTTGATGTAATTTGTCCTCATTTCTTCAAATGCAGCCTGGCATTTGAGGCCATCCTTTGGAACTGTGTTAAGGAATACAGACATGAATTCTCAGGATGAAAAACAGCTTTAGCATCTTAGCAGATAAATGGCCTGGAATATTTTCAGCTTATACTGACTATGAGGTTGGGTACTACATCTCAATTAACTGCAATTATGAATGAATGTAGCAACTATATGCTGATAAACACTGGCGCACATACAGAACAACTACTATGTCTCAGATGCATATTATTTTGCATATATTAGCTCAGTTGATCTTGGCACCAATATTAGAACAAAACCGTTACACTATTCTCATTTCCCAGATAAGGTACCTACATTGGAGGTCAATTCATGTACCCAAACACACACTAAATAAATGGCAGAGTGGGGGTAGTATACATGGAGGTCTGTCTGTTTCCAAGGCCTGCCCTCTAAGCACAATGCTACATGACTCTTGGCCTGTTATCAAAGTATTTTACGAATTTTAATTTGCTAGCACCTTAGAGACAAGAAAATATATTTTGATTCTGCAGGACAATTTGAAGGGCTGCAGACAATCTAAGCTGGAGTAGCACAGAAAGCACTGTCTTCATACTGTGAGTTCAAGAATCAGGCCCCCTGGGACGATGGCTGTCTCCCAAGGGTAGGATGCTGCACCCAGAAAATCACCTCCACTCACTGTCTTTGCCCTGGGACCTCTGAATATGGGGATGCTGTCCTGTGAATCCCCAGAATGACCTGGAGACAGTCTGGGTACAGATCTTGTTGGGGTAACACCAACAGTGGCGCCACACTTGAGGCACAATTTAAAATTTTCAAAAAGAACAAACTGCATGATTTTTACTTTCTATGAGATAGCAAGTTTAAGGTTATGCTTTCTTCCTTCCTTTTATGGAGTGGCTAGGTTTTTTAGCTGAACAAAATAAAGTTTACTTAAAAAAATATTTCGGGTGCCCAACATACGAGCTGAGTGGCAAAGTGACTGCCCAGCACGTGTGAGGCCCTGGGCCCCATCCCAGCACCTCCACATCCTCACAATGAAACCTGGAGATCTATTCTTCTAGCAGATCAGTTGCTCCCGTAACTGGTGAAAGGAGATGCTCTTTTCTAGGACTCATGGGAAAGGTGAGAAAGGGTGTAAGGGAAGGAGAGGGAGGGGCAGAGATTAGACCAAAGGCATCCACTTAAAAAATCTGCTTGCACCATTTGCTGTTCACTAGGGCCATGTATGCTTCGACTCTGAAAAGGAAGCCATTTTTAGGAGAGGAAGACCTAATGAAAAGCCATCTTGGGATATTAGCATTTTGAGTTTGAAACTGTTCTTACTTTTGCCTGTTTATTGCATATTGAATTTGCTGCTTTTTAAATAATTGGTATAAATAATAATTGCCTTGGGTCACCAGCACTCTGGGATGGTTCTGGACAGTTTCTCAGTTTTACTGTGACCCTGAAGTAGGTATAACCTCTGTTTCCAAATAAACACTGTTTTCCTAAAGATGTGAATTACCCTGCAGTTTAACTTCTACTATAATGTTAATAATCTTCTTGAGTATAATTGTTGAGACTTCTGGTTTATAGTTCATTTAAATCTACTTTTCATAGGGGAAAAATAAATTCCTGACAGTGATTGTATATATTCTTGAGGCTGCCAAAGTATTAGCTGTGGTTTAAATATATGACTTTCACACTAAGAGTTAAACGCCATCATTTTACTACAAGTAGGGTATTTTTCTTTTTTTGGGGGGAGGGATTTTTCTTTAAAATTAAAAAAACGTTGTTTTGAAAGCATAAAAACAAAGAAGCCTGGTAATAACTAGTATGTTGATAGTAAAACTACAGATTTATTTTCTACCCAAATTTTAATGGTAACTTAAAATTTTCTAAAGGAAATTAAAAGCTTACAAATAATATCCTATACTGCCCATCCACAAATTAACAGATTTTTGTTATAAAACTGTGTAAAGCAAGCCTTTAATTTTCCAATATAGATACTTATATGGACATAACCCTAAACACGAAAAAATAATCTGCCATTTAATGTCACCATTCTATTCCAACATTCTCTGGTACATATCGACTAAGATTAATCAAAGACGTTCCCATTTCTGATGGCTGTGTTACCCAAAAGTCTCAAGATTACAACACTTTGCATCAAATATTATTACTTACATTTGATTGCTGTAACTGAAATATATCGTAACCAATTTTCCAGCCAGATTTTTTAGACACAAACCAACAAATAAAGGGAATTTAAGCAAAACCTCAGTTTTGGAGATCTTCCCAGAATTTCTGAATTTACTTATTAAATGCAGCAGGGCTGCTGGAGAACATCCAGAATCTCTGGGCTGGAGAAGAACAGAGACACAACTAGGATAGAAGTGGGTCTGTTTTCCTCTGTAAGCATAAAGAACATGAGACCTGTCTTGATATGCTGGGTGTCAGGTGTGCAATTTCACGTTCCTAAACAAAAAGAACCATTTTAATGCACTGAATCACAGATTAGCAAAATAAGCCCACTACAGCCTGCAGTTTCTGTGACTCATGAAATTCTTTAGTTACATTCTTCTGCCTTTTCATTGTACTTTTTCTGCACTTAAAAGTTCAGATTTGAAAGCACGGAGCTACTTGAAAGCTAATAAATGAATTGAGGGAACTTTAAAATGATACTAGAATCCATTAGAGGCTAAAAGGCTAAATGGACACAGAAGAATGTAAAGAATTAGCAACTTGGACATTTTTTGAAAATAAGACTTCATTTAAAACCTATACTCCATCAGATAGAACATTTTAAACATTTTTTGAACTAGGAATGGCTCATGATATGGTTTGAAAGTGGACTAAAATCATTTTCACTGAATTGAAAGATTACTTTTCCAAAGTTATATTGCACAAAGGAAAAAATTAGGAAAGGGGTCCATACTACTAGAGAATGGCACAGGAGAAACAGCCTAGTGTTTGTTTGTTTGTTTTTCCTGTCTATCTCAAGATGAGAAGCTGGAAACAAAAAAGCTACAGGAAGTGGGGTTGGGCACAAGTAGTGAGGAATGGTGGGACCTGCGGCAAACTGGAGGGAACACGCCCTGCCCTGGGCCATCAGATCCAATGCAAATAAAAGAAAATAAAGGGACAAAAGCAGCCCTCCAAAACTGTGCTGGCCAAACACAACACAGCTGTGCGCTGCTGGCACACTCCCTGTCAGGGGCTCAGGTTGCCCCTCTGCGATGGCGCCTATGCTTCCTTCTGCCTGCTACCTGCTGCCTTCCTGCCCGGCGGCCATTAGCCCAGACTCCTGGGTCCTGGCAGGGCAGGAATCACTCTGGAGGTCTGGCCCTCACTCACACCGGATGCTGAGCACATAACACTCAGATGCCTCCTTCTGTCCACCTTACAGTGGGGTTGTCAATCTCCCTGGGCTGCTTTTAGAATCAAGTTAGATAATACAGGAAAAAATGAATCATAAATTGTGAGGTGCGACAGGGAGGCAGGAGTATTCGTCATTGTCACCCCTGCATCTCTTATTTTCCATCTTACCACTATGTGATTCAGGCTCCCTCTTCCTCAGACCCAGTCACTCCTGGTTTGAAATAACATGTCTGAGCGTCCATTCCACCTCGGCCATCTCCCTCATAAGGTCATTTCCTCCAAAGTGCTCTTCCAACGATTGGACCTCTGCCCACACCTCTGATACTAGATCCAGGCCCAGGTGAGGGCTGAGCATGCAGGGGCTGGACACTCTTTTCTACCGCACATTCAACACTCGCTCCTGAGGTCCACTTGCCTTGGCCTCCCCGCTGGCTCATGATATCCAGGACATTCCTCAGTTTCCTCAGCTGCCATAGCACTTGCTTCAGGGTTGTTCTTTCTGAAACTGTCTCCTGCTGTAGTTCTGGGCCTTGCCCTGCTCCCTTGTGAATGGATTCTTTCCCCTGTGTTTGAAAGTTCTGGTACTCTGGTCTGAGGAACAAGTGCCTGAGGCTTTTCCAAGGCTAACCCTGTCCTCTCCTGTCCCTGGCACCTTCTGCCCTCAACTCTTTTCTTCCATGATCCTAAAAAGGTTTCCCATCAATCTGCAAGTTTCTGGCTGTCTGGTACCTGCCAGATGCCCAACTCCAGAAGCCTTTTTGCCCATCTCGATCGTCTCTGTGTAAGCCATGCCTTTAGTTGTACCCCTTCGGGGAAGCCTACGCTCTAGGCTTCCTGTGGTATACACCCTCCCAGGTCCTGACCCCTCTGCCAATCGGTCTCTGTGCCATCTGCCTCTGACATGCCTCTTTCCCGCAACTCCACGTACCACTGGAGTTTCAACTACAATTTTCCTTAAGGGTAATTTTTATTTCAAATCCATGTCCTGAGCACTAGCCCCAGATCTTCTCCATCTTCTGGCCATCTATTAGTTCACAGAGTTGGCATTAAAAAGTTAACCCACCCCAAAAAACCCTCTTTTTGACAGTCTGTGACTATATTCTCCAATTCTCCAATTCCCAACATCGACAGATTTCTCTTAGCGACATCATGACCATGGCAGTCATTTTTTGTGCTCAAAACCTGCATAGTTTCTGACCTACATCCAATGTATTTCTCCTTCGGGCCACTGGCCAAGGCCGACCCTGTGGTATTTCTTGAGTGTGCTTGTTGTTTCCTGTCTGTCACGCAACCAATTGTCATAAATCCAGGCCCTGTGTCCACAACCTCTAGCAGCTCTCTGTGATTCTCATCAGGCCAAGTTTTGTCTTTGCCTGTTTACCTCCCTTCAGTCCACCTCACTCCTAGACTCATGGCCATGAAGCCAGGAAACACAGCTGTGCCCCGTGCTGCCCGCCTCCTAATTCTGATTTTTCTAACGTGCCCTGAAAAATTGTGCCCAATCAGCATCCCAACTGCCTCCACTTCCTCCTGACCCATCACAATCTGACACACCTTGAAAAATGAAATCCAAACACAAAATTAAAATTTACCAGGCAGCCACTTGTACCACCAAACCACGTCTCATGGCTTGCTTACACTTCTCACGCGTCCGTACGCAGCTACTCTGTCCGGACAGGACCGGCGTCACGAGCCTCATATCCAATCTACAGCTCCCGAATGAACGTGTTTGTCCTCCTATGAGCCAGTGCAACTCTCCTCACCTCTGTCACTGTAGAACCCCACTTCTTACAATGCACCTAAGTTGCCCTTGAACTTGGCTTATGGTATGTGCTCCCCAAGGGTGGAAACGGCACTGCCCGCCCCATGATCCCTGGATGGTCTGACCCTACCGTACCTAACGGGTACTCAGCAAGCACTTAGTGGCTGGGTGAGTGGAGGATTGGGGAGCTACACTCCTCCACATGCACAAAGTTCCACCCTCAGCAAGTCCTTCCAAGGCCAGTGCCCTCCTCCCATCACTTTGAAATCATTATTCTTGGTGCCAACAACCTGAACATGATCAATGGTCTACTCTCCTACAAGGAAGGTGATCTGACGATGCAGAACAAGCACCAGGGTGGGCATCAATGTACCTGTGCTTAGCAGCAGCAAGACTTTCATTATGGTGTATTCCTCAAAGGTGAGCTGGAGCCGGACGAACTGAAGGCTGATCTGGTGCATGCCCTGACACAGCTCATACATGGCAGACTGGTGCATCTTCTCTCTGCAAAGCAAAAGGGGCAAACGTCTGAGAATACGAGCACGCACCATTGCGCCTAGGCTGGGGGACCCCGGGCAACTCAACAGGAGACCGGAGTCTGAATACATCTTTTAGCTTCAACATGGAGCGGATGGATATTTTAAAGACAAGTTAGATGTCACTCACGGTGACTGGTAAATTGCTTTGAGTCCAGCACTGCTGTACCCTTCCCAGTGCCCTGAAGAGCACATGAAAAGCACTGAGCCCAGTCCTATTCAGAGCACAGGGTGCTGCAGTTTCTGCTGGGAGTTGTACTCTATGTTGTCCACGTGTGTTGCACTGAGACCCCATGCAAAGCAAAGACGCTGCTGAGATGGGGTGAAGCTCACTGCCTCTTGCTCCCTTCTGGCCACAGGTGTCCAGCGCTGACCGTTATGGGAGAGGATAGGGCTGGATGCCAGGCAGAGGACAGCTACGGCCAGTCTCAGTGCCGCGTGGACCCTGCTTACTGAAGTCATGGAATATGCTATCTACTTACCACAAAAGGTTTTCAAAGGGAATGTTAAACAAAAAGTTTACAAGGAGAAAACCTTAGGTGGAACTGCTCTGAAAACCAAGCAAGCAGTAAGGCCCCGGCACCGTACCACAAGTTTCCAGACACACACGTGGTCCACTCGTTTCCATAAAAACGCACTTCTGTGGTCCCAGAAGCGGCTCTTTTCTCTTTCCCTGAGAAGCAAGGAATCACTTTACTTTTCAGATGTTTTTCTTCAGAGGAAAAACCTACTAGAAGGCCCTAAGTTACTAGTGTTTATGACCAGACTGCAAAAAGTTTAAAAAAAAAAATCTAGTAGTGAAAAAAAAAAAAAAAGGGAAGGACTTGCAGACCAAAGACAGAGAAAGAGGTCACCCTGGGGACGCATTTCTCAGGGTCCCTGCACGCAGGTGTCTGTAGGACAGCGATGTCGCCGTCTGTCTTCCAGGACACATTCTGGGTCCCTTGTGTGAGTGGCAGACCTTTCTCCCCGCTCAGCTCCAAGTGTAGTGGCTAGGGAGCCCGTGGTGAAACCCGGTACATTTTGCTCTGAATGATTATCGTGTTTTCTTCTCCCATCACCTCCCTATGTTACGTGAGGAAACTACTTTAAATACAAAATAGCAGCAGACACCAAGCACATATCCTAATACGTAAAGAATAATAGCAGAAGCCTGAGATCCACGGTCCGAAGCTGCCCATCTGGATGGAGGCTGACGCTGTTGTTGCATTTGTTTGACCACGAGAGAGCCGAGGCCTATTCTGCCTTCCTCCTTGCTCTGACCTCATCTCTTTTTTGTTCACAGGAACTACTCAGTTGAAGGATTACCAGTTCCTCTCACATATGTACACTTTACTATGCATGTATCAATAAGTAGCACATAACCCAGGCATGGTGGCACACACCTGCAATTGTGGGAGGCTGAGGCAAGAGGATCACCTTGTTTGAGCCCTTGCTGGACAATATAGCAGCCTAGCAAGTTCCTGTCTCCAAAATTAAAATTTTTAGGGGCTGGAAATGTAGCTCAATTGATTCTACCTTAGCCTCCCAAGTAGTTGGGACCACAGGCACATGCTGCTACACCCAGCTTTCAATGTTATTCTTCATATTTTTTGCCTTAAAAGTTTTTCTGATCTTCATGTCTTCCTCCTTCTACCCTTTCTGCTCTTTCTCTTTACAGCTTGCCTGATATTTATTTCTAAACTACCCCCGTGTGTCTCCTAAACAGCAGAAAGCCGAGTTAAAAAAACGTGGATAGTCTCTGTATTTTAATAGCACAGTTTAATTTGTTCCATTTATTATTGACATATTTGAATTTTCCTTTCTATTAACTTTCTTCCCTGTCCCTTTTTTGTCTGTGTTTTTCTGATTCTACTTTCCTTCCTTTAGTTAGGTCAATTCAATTTTTTAAAGCTCTTTCTGTCCTTCTCTACTGGATCCAGAAGGTATATATAATTCAGAGTCCACCAAAAATATGTAGACACACATTGGCAGTTCCCTGTACTAATGAACGTCTGGGAGTTGATAGCCACCACTTTGAGCACCTTTGGTAATTGTATTCACCTTATAACACCTCAGTAAATTTAGTATTAAAATATTTATACGTTTTTCTTTTCCTGATGTATACATGTTTCAGCAGACTTTATATATATGTGCATGTGTATATGTATGCATGTATAAAACATTTTTTTCATGCTTTAATTATTAAAACTCTGAGTCTTAAAATTAAAGATGGTCAATAGCTTTTCCATTAGAAACTACAAAATTTGGACGGTGTCATCTCTACTCCCCTGCTTCCCATCTGCCATGTTACTGTACTTTAGCATGTGCATTTTGACTTGTATTCAGTGTCTCTCATACTTACACACGCCACACCTGTTCCGATCTACCACTGTGTTTCTTTGATTACCATCACTTTACTCTTCTTGGTTCAATTTCTCATTGAAGAATAGTTATTAGTTTTTCAGGAGGGTTAATTACTAAGAGAAGTTTGTCTTCTAGCTTTAGTTTTTCTTAAAATGTCCCTCTCATCTTCATTCTTGGAGGGTAATTTAAAAAGCTAAAGATTTCCAACTTGACAGGGAATTCCCCTTAATTCTTTTAAAGGTCTTTGCCAACTATACTTGGGTCTTCATCACAGTTTTTGAGGAAATTTGCACTTAGTCTAATTGTGAGTCTTTCCTAAGTCATTTACATTTTTTCTTTTGTGGCTTTAATTTTTTTCCATTTATTTGATACCTGCAGTTTAATTATGATGTTTTTATAGGTACAGACTCACTTTTATTTCTCTTGACCAGGTCACAATGTCCTTTTTAAATTTGAAAGTGAAGCTATTATTTCCATTTCTGACATGCCCTTAGTCATTCTTGTTTAAATGTCACCTTCATCCCATTCTGGTCATTTTTCCTTTTCAAACTTCTATTTGGAGCATGTTGGATCTTCTCAGTGGGTCTTCCACATTTACCTATCTTCCATATTACCTATCTCAGCTCTCCACACTGCATTATGGGTATTTCTCTCAGATATATCTTCCAATAAAATATTATTTCTTTGTCCATTTCTAGTCCATGATTTAATGCCTCATGTTTTTAGTGGCAAATTTTTCATGCTGAGGAGGTTGGAAATTCTGTTTTTCCTCAAACAAATCAGTTATTTTTCATAAAACATTTCTTCCTTTATGAAAAATATATATCCTTATATTGATAGATATTTTAAGCATATGTGTTTTGTAGTTTTGCATTATCTTGGCATGTTGTCCTCTGGGTGAACTCCGAGTACTGGCCTGTGGAAGGCACTCTACAGGAAGTTTTAGCGTTCACAACTCTCGTGAGTATAAGCATTTTCCTTGTTCTTGTTGGTAGTTTTTATGTGAATTTATCAGCTGAAATGCTGTGAGAGAGATAGATCAAATTTAGATTGCATACATGATGTGCTATAGGCTTGAGTATCTTATTTCTTCCTGCTGCCTTGTCATGCTCCTAGGCTGGCTAGCTGGTTGAGTTTTGTTGTTCCTGTTAGAGAGTGAACTCTTTGCCGAGCCCTGGGTTTGTGCAAGGGGCTTTACCACAGACCCCACATTTTCTGAGATTTTAAGTTCTTGCTCTTTTTTTTTTTAAAAAATTTTACTTTAAAGGGGGTAAAATTAAACACAACAAAACAGAACAGAATGGGACATAAGAAAGCATAAATTTCAAAGCTAGACAACCAGAGATCTTCACTATCTGTCATATTGTCTCTTGTTCTCTTCCAAATGGTTGTCCATATTTTTGCATATGGGGAATTCATACTAAATAACATAGCCAATCTTTTCACAAGATGTCCAGTTCAGTGGCTCCCACTTGCTAAGTGGGGGGGGGTGATAAGATGGGGGACAGGATGACATGGCACGTGGCTTGAGAATCAAACAGTTTTGCTCTTTTCAAGTTTGTACTCTAATTCCTCCTCACTACCAAGCATACTACTCCTGCATTCAGTAGCCTGGGTGAGGTGGGGCAACTGAAGCTTTTGTTCCAAGTTAAACTACGCTGGCTATGAACTCTGTGTTACCACACCATTTCTTCTTTTGAGCTTGCCTATGTGTGTAAGATTTTCTTAAATGAAAAATTTGTATGTGTTTAGAAAAAAAAAAAAGGTTTCAGTTTTGTCATTCTAACTGCCAACTATAAGCTTCTTAAAGGCAAGATCTGCATCCAACTAATCATTTTGGATGAAAGAAGAAAATGATAGTCAAATGCTAAGTGTCAATATTTGCACAATGAAGATTTCCTGAATAAATCAGAAAGAAAAGGGAAAGGGAAGATACAGAAACGAACACACAGATTTGTATATGATAATGATGGCTGAGCAAAGACAAATATTCACAACTGACCGAAAGTAAGATTATCAAGTGACCCAAAAATTAGATGTAGCATTTGGGAAGTTCTCAAGGAGAGAGGGAGTTGGGGGATTAATGGGTTTAGATTATAAAAATGGAGATAAAGCACACTGCAAACTCAAGATGTCCACGGACCAGGATACAACATCCATGTGACACTGCAGTTCTAAAAATGGTTTCGTACGAGTCTGATTTCTTCATCTAACTGTGCCAGCAGCAGAACAGGCCCCTTGGTTTTGCACAGGAGGGCCCTGTGACACACAGCCTGTCATCTTCCAGCTGCTGGCTTTGTGGTCCTGGATTGTGTAATGCGACTCTCAGGGTCAGAATGTTTACAACTGGGCTACTAATAATTCCAATCTTGCAGGGATACAGGAATCAACAGTATGGAATTTCTTAAATTATAAAGTTCATAACAAAGTGGGGTTTTTTTCAACTTAATGTGGGGAATATACTACTCCTGGAGAGACCAGTGATCAATTTGGTTGAAATAAGCCAAGATAGCATCAAATTCTTAAAATCACAATATAAGAAGAAAGTGTTTCATCATTACTGTTTCTCTACATAGGCCAGTAAACCAAGCCAGTGATAGGACAGTTGTGCAGAAGATGGAAGTGACTTGCCTCGCGTTGAACACGAGAACCAAACACCTCCTTGGCAACGTATTTCTGTTATCCAGATGTGTTAGTAAAACTTCTACACACAGATTAAAGGCTAGAAACTCAGACTCCACCTGAAAACAGATCAGGGCTTTTATGTGTGACAAAACACCTAAAGGAAGTGGGGTTTTTTTTGCCACTGCAATGTGAACAATGTCTCTAACTCTTTGCTGAGGAACCCGGGCTTCCTGGCTGTCACTTACTGGAGCATCCCCCACACTCCACAGCTGCATTTGTTTTTGCTAAATCTCATACTCATGTCTTTGAGGACCTGTTGTCAAGTCCTTGATGCGAAATTTTATACGTGAGAAAGCCAGGACCCAAACCTAAAGCCAGGACCTAAACCTACTTTACTGCCAAACTCAGGCCTTTTCCTCTCTCTATGCTGCTGACCCCAGTAAAAGTTTTCGGCCTTTTCCTCCAGTCATTCAGCTAGGGCGAGAGATTCAGCGCTTCCTTTTGCTATTATCGTCACTCATTGGTTTATCTTTTGCTCTCCACTATGTGGTAGGATTCTGTATTTCCAATTCCACTGCTGTTTCCGTGGCATGAGATTGAGTTCTCCAAATGAGGAGTACTGTGCACTCAGTATGACTCGTAATTATGTGAAAACAGGGCACCCTGAAACATTTCAGATCATGTCATTTTTGCACAATTAGGGGAAATGTACATAAATGCATATCCAAAGAAGTGAAAACATGGACAATCTTTTTGACATGATACTATTATTAGTATTGTAACATTATTTTGCAGAAATACTTTTTTGCTACACACTTGTCTTCATTTTATAATTTTATCTCACTTCAAATAGAATAATATAAAAATTCACATGACTATATTGGGAAAGAGAAGCAAGAATGTACAATGCTTCTAAAATACAAAGGCAAGCGATCAAAAGTCATCCTGCTTGGGGTGCCGGGAGAGCTCCTCCTCTCTCTGGGGGGCAGCTGACAGTGTGGCAGACTTTCGGCGACCTGAAGGAGAGAGACCCTGGTGCGTCGGGACCTGCACTGTGCAGTTGACTCGGGGTGCCAGGAGAACAAGGAATTCCTCTCTGGGGGGCAGCTGTGATGCTGCCGGCATGTGGGCTGAGAATCAGACATCTCACATCGTCCTGTCCCCCACCCTCTGTCCCCTCTCCCCCTCCCCCCCTGCTTAGCAAGTGGGAGCCAGTGAACTACACATCTTGTGAAAAGATTGGCTATGTTATTTAGTATGAGCTCTCCATATGCAAGGATAAGGACAACCATTTGGAAGAAAACAAGAGACAATATGACAGACAGTGAAGATCTCTGGTTGTCTAGCTTTGAAATTTATGCTTTCTTATGTCCCATTCTGTTCTGTTTTGTTGTGTTTAATTTTACCCCCTTTTAAAATAAAATTTAAAAAAAGTCATCCTGAGCAGTGGGATAAAATAAAAGTGGGAAGTCTACTGAGGTAGGAGAGAGGCTTGTGTGAAGATATGAATGACCGATAGTTACTAGTCTACTTCCGGACCATGGGCACTGATGTTCTTGCACCTGTCATTCATTTCCACACATCTCATTTGTGGACCAGGAAAAACACTAATTTGTAAATAAGTACAAGAACCAAAGTAGGCATAGTGTTATAATTTGACTCTAAGGCATGTGAATTAATTTCTAGGAAAACAACAGCCCTAAAATATTTTTAAAGAAATACTTCAACAGCATTTGTTTGTAAATTTGAAAATTTGAAGTCTAAACTGAGCAACTTGAAATTTTCTCAAATAGGGAAACCAATTTTATTTATAGCTGTGATTTCATCTGGTCCTCTCTCAGAATATCCACTTTATTAAACTAACATCGAATGATCATTTTTAAAATAATTTTAAAATATTAAATTAAAACAATCTGACTTTTCCAAACCAAATTCCGCTTGGAACAAGAGTGAATATTCAGAGTTAGACAACACTTTTTTCTTGACTTTGAGAACTTGAGGTTACAAATAGTTTATTCACATATTAATAGCAGGAATTAGAAAAAGTCCCATTAAAATCAGAGCAGGAAAAACATCCATAATGTAAATGATTTGTATGCTAATTGCCTGCTTTTAGTATCCAAACAATTTTCATAGGACTCATGCTATTTTGCCTTTATGTATGTCCGTGGTGTTGCCCTATTTTGCATTACAAGAATAATCTACTGAAACTATGGGCCAATGGAATATGCTTATTTTGGTATTCATGTCCTTAATTATATTACTAAGATAAAAACTACTCCTTTCTGAGTACTCACAGTTACTCAAAAAGTACTCCTTTTTGAGCTTACTCACAGTTATATGGAGATCCATGTGTGAGTACCCTGTAATCATCACCTTGTAATCACAGATTTCTCTTTTACTCTGATAACACGCAAATATTTGACAAGCCCAGACTATACAACATTCCCCATGTAGAGGAGCTGCAGAACTTGGATGCTCTAAGTTTTAGCCTAAACGTCTACCAGGACCTTTGCTGTGTGGGCTGTCTATCGTGACAGTGTGAGCTGGGCTCCTCCATCTTCCAGCCTGGAAACTTGTGGGAAGGTTTGACCTCCTCTCCCCCTGCCCCTCCTGGGTTCTTGTCAGCAGCCTCCGTCACAAACTCTCACACTGACCTCATCAAGTGCTTTAGTGCATTCTCACTGGGAATGGAGCTAGGCAGTGCTGACCACTCATTCCTTAATGGTTTCACACGGCTGACCCTTGGCATTGAGCCAGATCACTAACAAGTCACACGGGCAGCCCTCTAAGGCACTGCATGTTACAGTGGTAATTATTTAACATTACATATGCTCCCCAAGAGACAGCACCTTGAGAGATTCCTCTATCTTTGCGAAAGAGCTAAGGATGACTCCTTCCACTTTTTATCACCCACCATCCTTATAGAAAGACCCCTGTGAAACACTGTTCCTAAACTTTGGGCTTGATAAAAGCTTCTTTAATGCTTTTGCTTAAAGAATCTCTGTAAGAACTGAGAACACAGGTTGAAGGACAGATGTACATAACAGCAGGATTCCTAGTAGCCAAAAGAAAAAATCAATACAAGCATCCATCCACAGATGAACGGCTAGCATAACATGTGACATATCCATACAAAGGAATATTATTTATCTGTGGAAAAGATGGAAAATTCTGACACATTGTTATGGCTTGTGTGTAGATGTCCCCCCAAGGTCTCATGTGGTCATGGGTGGGGCTTTCAGAGGTGGCTGGATCTAGAGTGTATGATGCTGCAATTAAGTGTGTGATGCTGGAATCAAGGGTGTGTAATTACTGAATCAATCCACTGATTGGTATGGTAGAGTTTGGGGTGTGGATAACGGGGAGGCCCACCCTGAATGTGAGTGCTATCAGCCCTCAGAGCATGTAGTCTGGACAGACTATAAGGGACAGAAAGAGGGCTGTGTGGTCACTTGCTTCCTCACTCCTTTGATGCCCTCTTGCCTTCTGTTAACCATGAACTATTTCTCCTCTGTGAGGCCCCTCTGCCATGTGTCACCCTGCCTTGGAGCTAGCCAACAATGGGGCTGAAACCTCCACAAACTGTCAGCCAAATAAACCTTTCCTTCTTTAACTTTGCACGTGAGGTATTTTGTGTCAGCAATGAGAAACGTCACTAAGACACACATGCTATTATATGGTGTATTCCAAGTAAAAAAGTCATAAAAAGACAAGTAGGGCATGATTGTATGTATGTGTGGTGTCTAGAACAGTCAAACGCACAGACAGTGGACTGGCTGTCACAGGAGGTGGAAGAGGTGGGAACTGGGAATTGTTGAGTGGTACAGAGCTTCAGTGTTAGGGTATGAAAGAGTTGGAAACTGATTATTACTGACAGTGTGTACCGAGTACTGCTGAATTGCACGTTTAAAGTGTTATGAGGGTTAAATTTTTCAGTTTATGTGTATTTCTTCACTACTAAAAAAGTTTTCCAAATTAAAAACAAAAAGCAAAGCAAAAAAGAATGTCTGCAGTCCATGATTTTACTTGCTTTAAAAGAAACTGAAAGTTGTATTACATTCAGTTACTTCTCTTAGGGTTCAGGTGTTTCATTCTTCTCTTGAAATAGTGTCTTTTCCTCTAGTTTTATAATTTGCCTTTTATCCTTTTGTGTCTTGATAGATTTTTAGTCTTACAATATCTGTGCCTTTATTGCAAGCCATGCTAAACACTTTTTGAAAGAAGAAAGGGGAAAAAATTCATTAATAAACCACTTCTAAAGGTCACCACAAACAGTTCCTCAAAGACCAGTCTATTGTGTTGGTGCCCTAAAAAGAAGGCAAAATAGAACCCCCTTTATCATTCCTTTCTCTTTCAACAAACTCACATTTAATAAATGCAGTCCTTTCACACTGGTTGATTTTATAAATGCTAATGGGCAAGCTCTTCTATCTATCAGAACCTGTGATTAATGCAATGACTTTTTTAACTTAAGACCTTTTAGTAATATTGCACTAATTCTACCTCAACTGAACACTTTCAGGTGGGCAACTGACCACCTTTCCGGTGGGTAAGACATCGTGTTGTTCAGGAACTGATTACAGAAATAAAACAGCTATTTCATGTTAGTTCTTGCATCAAACATCAGACAATTCTCATTATTATGGTCTATTATCTCTCTCCTTGAAAGTATGGCACATATTTTTCTATGATATTTTTATATGCTGCATGGATTCGTAATTATATGAATGGTAAATAAATATCTGGCAGCAACTGCGAAGAGGTAAATCCAACAGATTTCACAGACATTGAACTGCTCTTTTCTTTGGAAAACAAAGCAGTGCTTAATTGGGGTTGAATGTTCTCAAGTCTCTGGAATCTCAAGAGGAGACCTGTCACTAAGCATGTTTGCCAACATGCTATTATTTCAATCAACTGCCTCTAGGAATGTTCGTGTTCCACCGTCATAGTGTAGGCAGCAGGAGCACCCATCTGCAGCAGAGTTAAGTATCTTGAGATCATAGCCGATCTGAAGGCTCAGCCCTTACCCTGATACTGCCCACATCCCATCACTACGTCTGCATAAATCTAACATCCTGTTACACGGTCAGGGGAGCAGATGGTCCCTGTCTCAAGCTTGTTATTTCTCTAAAAAACAGTCACAGAAACAGTTTTTTTCTCCCTTTTAAACCTTAATTAGAATAAAAATGACCTCAATGTGGGCATTCAAATTATTCCAGTTTACCGTCCCCCCCTCAACGTCTTACTAGATTTTTTTCCCCTTAACTCACAAGAGAGATTTACCAACGACCATTTTGCTAGCTGTGTTTCTGACGTCTGCTCTTTTTTACAGTATCTACGCGGCTTCTATGCCGCCAGGATAGAGGAACCACATGGGAATGGTGCTGTGGTTTGCTTTCCTGGACTGATGCCTTAGATCAGTGCCCCGCCAGGCTCTACACCGGCCATCCAGTCAGTTCTAGTAAACGGTTAAAAGCCAATTTAGTGTTTTGTTCATCACCTTAATTGATGTTCCAGAAGGGGTATGTTTTTATAGAACTGTCCTTGGACTTCAGTGTTACAATCTCCTCTGCCCATAATGGACATCACACTGGTCAAAATAATAGGCGACGATCTAAACAGCTCAAAGGTGCCCGGTAACGTGGTAACCATAATTTATTGTGGACAGTTTCAGAGCATGGAAAACTGTTTTTACCATAAATATTATATACAGCATTTTCTATAATATCCTTTTGGACCATGCATTTTCCAATACGCAACATGGTCAGCAGTTTCTTATGGATCCAAGTATCACAGACAGCTAAATTAGGTAGAAATATAACAGGCAGTCAGACAGGACTCGGTCCTCGAGGGAGTCAGTGCAAAACAGGTTACACCTGTGGCTGGAGAAAAATCTGCTGCAGGCTGGGCCTCAAGATAAAGACCTCGGAGTGGCCAGGCCTGCATGCCTGCCCAAGGTTAAGTAATTCACAGTAACTGATACCGCTTGGTCCAATATAGTTCAGACAGACATCAGTCACCCGGGCAGGTGACAGGACCATCTGACTCAGCTATACCAAAAAAAGTCCTTGTTCTTTCCGTGCACCCTTGTGATGTGACCTGCTTCCCCACTGGATCACTATTACCTCAGTGGCTATAGGTGTAATCTTACTGGTTGATCATAGTTTTGTCCCACGTTGTACCCACCTGGTGATTTTGCTCTAGAGAGCTTCCTTTGAGAAGTCGGCTCACTGGTGACCCACTTGCCCCCTCCTGTCTCTCTCAGGAGCTGACCTTCCCTCTATAACATTTCTACTTCTTAAGCTCTGCTGTTCCTTAGAATTCATTCCTCAATCTTGGGGAACATAAACTTGGTGTATCGGACATCTAGCAGGTTGAGAGTTACATTTATTTCCCTTATATAATTTGGGGGTCCCTATCTCATAAGGACACATTTTTGGTAGAAAAAAGAAAGTATGTGGCCACGGACCCCGTGAAAATTGAGATTTTACAGGAAGTTGGGAGTATCTATGATAAATCACATTATCAAAATTTTGGGGGTTAAACAAAGGTTTAACATTAATATTTCTTCAACTGTGAGCTTTCTGGGGCCAATAATGATATAATTCATTTAACAAAGTGACTGCGAAGCAAATCTGGAGGAAAATTCTTACTGTCCCATATGCTGCACAGCTGTCCCCAAGATAAACGTCTAGAAAATGCACACCGAAGTAAGATCAGGAATACAGCAAACTGCAGGGGGTTAAAAAGAAATCCTAGTATACAATCGATTATCTACACCAGCAGTGGAGGTCTCTGGTGCAGGCAGAGCATGAACACTGTGTATGTCCTTCCTTCACACAGGAACTGGCTCTGGTTTTTGACTAAGCTACAAGGACTGATTTATTCCAACAAATATGGAAAGGAAGTAAAATCTCAGTGGAATTAGTATTCTAGGATTTGGAGGGGGGCAGTCTGGTCTCACAGCCTCTGCTCTTACCAGGTATCGTCAGGTTAAAGCACTAGGCAGCATGCTCGTAATCTCATGGAAACTTAATAAATGCTTCAAACGGTTAATATCTGATGCCGGAACCACTATAGGATGGCCTGCTGTATCTGTGGGTCTCACATTTACGGATTCAACCAACGACAGATCAAAAATATTCATGTAAAACAACTGCATCTGATGTGAACATATATAAACTTTTTTCCTCATTATTTCCTAAACAATACAGTACAACAACTATTTACATAACATTTACACTGTTCTAGGTATTATAAGTAATCTAGAGATGCCTACAAATTATTGCAAATGCTACATTATTTTATACAGGGGGCTTGAACTTTTGCAGATTTGGATATCCACAAGAGTCCCACCTGATCCCTTGGATACCAAGAATGATTGTGTGATAGATAAGATATAAAACAACAACAATCTCTAGTGAAAGATGTTCATTATTATTATTATTATCAAGTCTCACACTTGTAGGCTATAGATTTCAGTATTAAATTTGGGGAAGTGTAGCTATTAATCTATTTGATTAAAGAGAAAACATGAAACTTTCAGTAAGCTATTTCTATTTCATTTGGGGATATTTTGGGGAGTTTAAACTTAAAAATAGTGTTTAATTTCAGTAAGTGACCAACATTTACTCACTTGTAAAGAGTGCATATTACCAGATATACACTATATTGCATTTCAAGGATGTGAACAAAGTTAGTTGCTGATTTAGAAATATTTATTTAGATAAATTTATTTATTTATTTAGATAAATGACAGCAAATTGGGCCAGGCGTGGTGGCACATGCCTGTAATCCCATCATTCAGGAGGCTGAGGCAGGAGGATCACTTGAAAATTTAAGGTCAACCTGAACTACACAGTGAGACCAAATCCCCCAACAACAACAAAAAAAATAATAAAGAATGATGGCAAATCACTTTTTTCTGTTACAGACTTTTTTGTATTAACTAGAAACTTATGAAGCCATATTCTGAAGTAAACATGACGATGTGACTACACAGACTACTATACTGAGAGCCTGGCATAATCTGAAGAAGCACATTTACTCTGACAAATTTGGAAGTACGTAGTTGCTTCCAAGGTGACAGCAGAAAGCGGCTCACACTTGGAAAGGTGACTTTAGCGTGTGGATCTGGAAGGTGGGGACACACAAGGCAACTGTGCTCACTTTACAGGACCACAGACTCCTCCACGCTCCAAAGTCTTCCTTTGCCAGAAGAACACAGCCGAAAAACTCCAAAGATGCAATAGATCACATGTGCTATGATTTCCATTAAGAAAACTAAATCTCAGAAAACATTGCAAGGTTCCATTATCTTGGGTGTAATGGAGTTTTGTTTGTTGATGACTGAATCACTCTAAAATCTGATACACTCTCTACCTGAATCGCAAAAAAAAAAGTTTAAATCAATTTAATTAATTTATTAGAGATTAGCTGTGTCCTTTCTTATTACTGATTCTGAACATCTGTCACAAAGCAGATTCTGTTCAGGACATTATGAACAACTGCATCATTCATTACTGGGTGAAGGAAATGTCATACCACCAGGGTACTATACTAGCAGAGACATGCATTTTGCATAAAACGGGCACACAAAACGATGAAAATACAGTGCTAACACAATGCATAGCCTAAACAGTTCTTGTTTATCTACTTTTATAAAGTCATTAGTTAAGATCACTCAGAAATACACAGCTCACATTTTTCTATCTTCCCCTTTGAAATTCTGTGACTTTTCTCTAAGAACTACATGTCCATATAGTTGGGGGTTTTTTTGTTGTTGTTTTTTTGTTTTTGAAACAGGGTCTCACTATGCAGTTCAGGCTGACCTTGACTCACCATGTAGCCAAGGCTGGCCTGGAACACATGGCGATCCTCCTGCCTCAGCCCCCCTACTGCTGGGATTATAGCATGCACCACCACACCAAGCCTTATAGTTTCTCTCTAATGATGAGTTGCTATGTTTGGGTGTTTACTGCTTAGGATCAATGGGGTGTTAAGGTCAACACCTCAAAAGTGTTAGCGCCCTGTGATTCTTCAGCAGGCAGGCCCTAGCAGGTCCCACAAAGCACCAGTTCTTGGCAACCTTGTAAAAGAGAGAAATGAGGGTAATCCCAGTCCCTCATTCTCTGCAATGCTCAGTACAAAGCCGTGAGTGTGTGTGTGTGTGTGGGGGGGGGGTGACAGGGTCTCCTGCATCAGGAAAAAGGAATAAGCAGCACCGTGGTCTGGGTGAATGTGTCCCCTGCAGACCGTATGCTGAGACTCGCCTGCCAGTGTGACAGTGTTTGGAGGTGGCCTCTGGAAGGTGTTTATCCATGGCACGAGGACCCTCGTGCAAAGGTCTGAAGGGGACGATTTTGGGATTTCCATCCCTGGAAGGACACAGCAGATCTAGCAGCAGACGGCAGCCCACCCCGGACACCAAGCCTCGGACCTAACAGCCTGCAGAACCGTCAGCAAGGACACCTGTTGTTTATAAGTTACTCAGTCTCGGGTACTTTGCAGCAGCGGTACAAATGGTCTGAGATAGGCGGTCAGGGAAACTAGTAATGACCGCAGTAGAAAAAAGCAACACCATTTCATCAGGCAATCTTGGAAACAGAAATTTCAATGAGTTTAAGACCAAGGCTGCCACTCTGAGAATGAGCTTTTCACTAGCATAAGCAGTCTGAAGAAAAGAGTACAGAAGTTTATAGCGCAGTAAAAAAGTCACTTTGTCCAGTCAGTTCTCTTCCTTCTGGAAAAGTCTGTAAAACCCTTACTGCACTTAACTTGAAAGTGGGAGGTGGACTTTTTATTTAATAAATGAAAGATCTGGTGACGTTCCTGTACTCTATGAGAGAAACAGTAAATGGTTACAGAGCCAAAGGGAGGAGGAGGAGGAGGAGCAGAAGTGGAAAGATGAGGGAAGGAAGGGAGGAAGGGAAGAGGGGCGGGAGGGACAGAGACGGACTAGCCAGGCGGTAGCAGCAACAGAAGGAAGGAAAAGACAGAAGAAGGGGACTTGCTCATTGTCTATTCTAAATGACTATTCTGTCTCTTCTGGCTGGACTGAATACTGGGGAAGGAAAGAAGAGTGAGGTGGGGAAGACAAACAGTGAAGGAAAGCAATGTGGATTCGGATATGCAAATCCCGAAGTCTTAGGCATGACAGCTTCAATCTGGGTTTCAGACTTTTCTCAGGCCTGGGTCCCCCCTACTACGCCTACCCAAATCCTACCCTCCCGGAGGACTGCCTGGCCTTTCAGGCTAGATTTTGCCACTGGGCAGCTTTATTTGACCCCTCCTGCCCAGAACAATAGCATTCTCTTTCAACTCCTTATAGCACCCACTTACAAAACGTATTTGTCACTTGTCAGTTGTCTTCATCTGGTTACTGCACTATTCACACTCCTGTGTCTCAGCTGCCCAATAACTCACAGCCACAACACAGGATTCTGGAGGCCGTCGTCCACTTTCTAGATTCCTTACAACAGTGAACACTGCTCTGCAGATTGTAGATAATCACCATTTTACAAGTAACTGAGAAAATGCTAGTCATTATAAACTTTTAGCTCCACCAAAAAAGATTTACCCTCACACTAGGGGAGGTGACTCAGATAGTCATTTATAACACTGTCTTCTTTTTAAACCTCATTCTAACCACAAGTTTTCAGAGAGGCAAGAGTAGAGTGTCACACCGGTAAAGTAGAACAACATCACTGTAAACCATGGGGACAGAGAAGGGACCATGGGGACCTTTCCATCCCTTTTCTGTTGCAAACGAGGGAGATATAATAGGACAAAAACAGCAGGAGCTCAGAGGGTGAGGCTTGGCTAAATCATCAGACCTCTCTGCCTGATGCATGTGCATCACTTATAAAATAGCAATAGTAACATCTCTCTGACGATTATTTGCAAATGATGGGAAACACAGGAAAGAGTCAAGAGCAGAGAGCTCTGCAAGGTAGGCTCAGTGGGTATTTTACTAGCAGACCTAGACTCCTCTAAGTGCAGGGGGCGATGTTCTGTTCAGCTTTGAATCTCTGGTGCCTGGAATATAAATTATTAAGCCTTTTTTTTTTTGACAAAGAAACAGAGATTCAGGCCTCAAGCAAAGCTTCCCCAAGGCCAAGAAGAGTTAGAGCCTGGCTTGGGTTTAAGATCATCTAGACAAGCAGGTCTTGAAGTAGAGCGAGAGGGACTTGAAGCTTCCCCCAAGCTCTTCCTTTTTGCCTTACTTTCCATCTGCGTGAGGCTGAACTAGTCTCACAAGCATTGTCCACAACAACCCAGCACGGCAGACTGTGTGTAAGATGCAGATAGGAGAATGCTACTGTCTTCAAGGATGGCAGAAGAAAAGGCTTTGCAAAAATGCAAACAATGGCCCTCTTCTAATATTCTGCTTTGGAAAAAAGTTGTTTTTCATAAAAGACACTTATATGTTACACAATGGTGCCTCAGTTCATGAATTTAATTTTTTCCATGATTCGGGTTTGTGAACCAAGGCACCACTGTATAATGCTATTTGTAGAATATGCAATAGGTTTGTTGTTGTTGTTTTAATTTCTAATATGGGTAACTATCAATAGTTATAATTTACATAAACAAAGACTCTGGGATCTCAATGATTTTAAATGCAAAGGAGATTCTGAGAAGAAAATTTGCAAACCACGCATACAGTCCAATTTCCTTATCCAGTGGAAGAAAAATGAATACTTTGCAAAATTAACTTATCTATTCAACATTATCAGGGTCCTTAGCAATACAGTTAGGGACTGGGCCTTAACTCTTCTGTAGCTGGGCTCTTTAAATACTGCCATGGTATCAGAAAGAAAATAAAACAGATTCAAAGAAACAATGCAAACTCTGAGCCTCAGTTTTAGTTTTTCTCAGAACGTCTTATTTCCCACCTGAGCTATCTGCACATTGGCAAGCTCTTACCTATTTTCAAAGATAACTTTTATGAGAGGTGACCCATAGTAGCATCTGAAAACATTATGAGGCTCCAATGGTCTACACTGCAGCGGACCAAAAAGCCAAATTCCAGCAGCGCAGAAGTCTTCACATACCAGAACAAGGTGGAGCTTTGGTCTAAGACATCCTAGAGTTGAAAATTTTGAGCTTCTGTCTCATCTCTAAAACAAGAGGGAAAATAAATCCCTGCCTCAGAGTTGAGACGATTAAACAGAACAATCTACTGGAGATGGTGTTTAGTGTAACACCTTTTGGAGGAGTTCAGCCTCCGATCAAATTCTTGAAATCCCCCCCAAACTACTTGATAGCACATGCACCCTGTGGGGTCTGCGGAAGTGGACAGTGACATGTCAGCTGCAGCCAAAAGGAGGCAAGGAGATTATAAACCACTTAACCCACAGGCCCCCTTGAGGCGGCACCTGGCTCAAGGTAAGGGACACAGATGCCACCTGTGATGATGTCCTCAGGCAAGGCTGCCACACCTGTGAGTACTCAGGGCTTGTGCAAGAGGCCTATGCAGCAGGAACAGTCCAAGTGCACAGGTGTGTGCTGATAAGCAGGTGTGAGCACAAACACGAGCTTTCTGCATTTCCTTCTTTCACTTTCCACTTGCTTCCTTCAGAACGGCATCAAATGCCTCTTCAAAGAACCTCTTCACAGCCCTCTACGTGGGGCCAGGGCTCATGGGCGAACGTGGGGGGCGACACACGAGCAAATTCACCTCCTATTCGTGATACGAGGCCAAGGGATAATCACATGGCTCGTTTTGATTCTGGATGGATATGGATATTCAAGTTCAGAAAACCTTTTTATAAAACCAAGGCATACTGATGTCTGCTCCCCTTCTCCAATTAGCGTGATGTCTTCAAAATTACATTTTCTGTGTTGTGTGATTTGTGTCAAAGTGGGAAGCCAGGGTTCCTCCTTGTTTTTGACTGATTCATTCCTGGTAACAAGGGTCTTGCAACAGAGTCACTGCAGAAAAACATTTTTCTCTACTCATCAAAGTTTCAATAAATTGACTTCAAGGATTTTATTTTACATTGAAAAGAAGAGTACTTTCAGCTGAAAGACCAAAGCCCTTGGGCACATTAAACTGAAAAAAGCAATATGCTAATATTAGACGCACCAAGCCTTTTACAGATAACACACTATCTTAAATTGTTTTTGACTTTTATTCAAAATGAAAAATAGCTCCCTCTAGTTAGCCAGAGTAAAGCTTGGCTATATTTCTTGCATCATTACTACTCTATGGGATCTCAATATAGTTATAGAGAGCTTAGGCAGTTCATTCCACTTGCAGTCTCATATTTGTTTTGCCTTAATTTCATACCATACTGGCAATTACCCAGCTTCATTAACTCCTCAGGAAATTTCTCAAGTACACTACAAGAAACATCAGGCAAGAAATATTAACATAAAGCAGTTTTCCTGAAGTGAAATTAGAGATCTACAAAAACGGCTTTTTCATTAAGTTCATAGTTAAGCCCCCAAAATATGATAGAAGTGAGCACATTAGGAATCCTGCTTCTGACCCTTGTGCCAGGAAAAGTAGTCACTAGCAAACCAAACATAGTTACTGCATGCCGATTGTGTAGACATTGTGTTAGACTTAGAGTCACTTTTAAAAAGCATACTTTCTGTGATCTAGGAGTTAGATCTGGAGTGGTAAATGCACAGAGGTCGCAAAAAACAACAAAAGATTGACACGGAATAAAAGGGCTATGAAGAATTTGGGAAACTGACTGGCCCCTGGTAGTTTGTGCTTAGCTTGTGTGAGGCCCTGGGTTCCATTCTCATCATAGGGAGACAAAGAGAGAAGGCAAGGGGGGGAAGGGGGGGGGAGAGAGAGAGAGAGAGAGAGAGAGAAAGAAACAGACAGACAGACAGGAAGAGGGAGGGGAGAGGAGTTTGGGGAAAGATCCACTTTCATGTTACTCTTCAAGAGTAAAAGCAGTCATCACGGAAGTAAGCACCCTATGCGCTGGAAGGATAAATAGCAATGTCAGGAGCACTGCCAAGGAGATAGGACTAAGCAAAAAGAAAGGCTGAAGCGCAGTTTATGCTGTGAAGCAATAGGAAAATAATGCCGAAATGAGCATTTTAAACTTAATTAGTTCGTCATGCACTTCCTAAGGCCAGGCAGTCTTCTAGGTGCTGGCAATGCGAAGGTAGACCAGGCAGCTGGCCAGCCGCCCCCAACCCCTGTCCTGGGACTCTATGATGGGGGCCAAGCACATACAAGGAAGAAAATTAAAGCGTGAAAGAATGGAGAGGGCCTGGGCAGGGAGCTCTGTTCTCAGCCCGGTGGTCAAGGGTGGTCTCTCTGCAGAAGGAATATTCTGAGCAGAGACGAGAGTGAGGAAGAGCCAGTCTCCCGCCAGAGCCAGCAGCAGGTGTGAAGGGCTGGAGGCAAACACGCACATACACTCTCCAAGCTCCCCCAGGAGGTCAGCGTGCTGACCTCGGGGCTCCAGCGAGCCCTGGGGGAAACTCCTTTCCACTCCACCCGGAGACCTTGGATGCCGCTGTAGCTTGCTCCGTGGGCCCTGCAGGCGATTTCTTCACCTTGCTGCCTTGGCCTCTTCGGCTCCCCCACCTCCCTCTCCATGCTCACTCGTGGGAGCCCCACCAAGGAAGGGAATTTTGGTTCATTTGCTGTTGTATTCCCAGGGTCTGTCATGGGACAGGAGCGGGAAGCTTGATGCTGCCCAAGAAGCTGAATCATTGAATCAACAGACTGAGCCGATGCCACAGCTCTCATCGCCTGAGAGGGTGCGAAAGGAGAGGAGGGTTTGGCTAAACCGAGACGGCTCAAGAAGAGAGCCGGAAGTCAATTCGTGGTTCTGGTTTTCAAGGTCTCCACATGCTCAGCCCTTAGGAACCCTGAACGCCAAGTCATCCTGCAGCACTCTAGCACCCATTTGTTTTAAGAGTTTCCCTCCTCTTACATCCCTGCTGAGTATCAGGATGAGGTTGACAAAGAGGAAGAAATAGTGTTTTTTAAAAAGAAGGAAGGAAATCTCACTCAGGAGCTGTCCTTTCTGTCCCCCACAAGCTTGAATGACTTGTTTACACGCTATCAACCCTCGTCTGGCCTGTGTGTTCAATCCCTTACACTGCCCTGCCAAGCCTCCTCTGTCGGGCAGGGAGACTGGTTTTTGCACCCCACTTTCATGCAAAAGGGATGTATTTCCTCATTGTGCTACTCCTGCCCTCTGTAGGCAGGGACTGGCTGTTTTCCCCTCCTGACACTGATTTTCTTTATCCAGGACCAGGGAAGTGTGCAGGGCCGGGCGGAGAAGGCAGGTAGTGCTGGGCTTACCGCCCCATGCAAGGATCAGGACGTCTGCTGCACACCTGCGCCTCTATCTGCCAAGGTTTCCTGGGTTTTCATAAGGTCCAGCGAAAAGACACAGCACAGGAGGACCTCCTGCCGTAAACTTTATTCCCACAGATTTACCCAGAAATTTTAAAAAGATAGAACTTTCAAATGCTGTTTGTTTTCCCAAGACAGTGTTTCTTGCTTTCTCTCTCTCCATCCGTCTTGTCTCTGCAAGTATTTAATAGACTTTTAATTTTAAAATATTAGCTAAGGCTTAAAAAATAACTAACATTGAACCTCCATTTCAGGGGAAAAAAACTGGAAAACTTTCTTTTCAGGCTTGAGTGGGAGTTTTAATATGTGTGTTGAATTGACAAGAAAGCTGAATATTCGCAGTGATCTGTAGCAACATAGGATAAGTTGTTTCAAGGTAAAATTGAATACTTAATCATTTAATACATAGTGGAAAAGTTTGGGGTTTATAATAAGAAAAATTCCACATTAAAATTATTAACTTATATTCTCATCCCAATGCTTAATGAAAAATCAGAAAGGGTGTTTCCTTTATGATACCCTACGGCTTGCCATTTTTTCGGTTCAAATATGGCTAATACATAGCTGAAGAGAAGACTGTTAGCGGCCTGCAGTTTCATTTCAAAGCTGAAGGTCAACACAAATGACCAACTGTTACAATTAATTCCTCTTCTAAAGTACAGCCATATTTTTGTGCATGAAAAAAAACGGATGCACATAGTGCAATCCTTTATCAGGACTGTTATCCTCGTATTAGAAATGTAAATGGAGAAATCTACTTTCAGACTGATGAATACATTATTTGGTTCATTTGTTCAATAATTTATTTATTTGGCAACACTGACAATGCTTTGGGCATAGTTCTAGGTGCTAGGCCCTGAAAAATGTCTACAACAGAGTCTGCGATTTTGCTGAGGAGGTACCATCAAAAAATTCAAATAGAAAGTGTTTTCTCCTATGCTTCATTTGTTGAAAAAGATTCTTACATGCACATATTTTGTTTAGATCCTCTACACTCAAATGTTAAAAATTAATAGATGACACCAAAACCAAAGGGAACAAAAGGAAGGAGGACATGTTGGACTTCATGAACATTAAGAAATTTGTATATCAAAGGATACTTTTGAGAAAGAACCCCACACATGAGAGGAAACACTTCTAAATCATATGTTTGATGAGGATTTAATAACCAGAATATATAAATAACTTCTTTGGTTGAAGAACAGTTAAGACAATCCAATTAAAAAACGGGCACATGCCTTGACTGAATTTCTCCAAAGAAAACATCCATTGGCCAATAACCATGTAAAAATACGCCCCATGGTCACTAGAGAGCTCCGAATCAAAGCCATACTGAGACCCCCACTTCAGGCCTGTTAGCCTGACTATTGACAGGGAAGTGTCGGCAAGAGAGTGGAGAAACTGGTACCCTGTACTTTGCTAGCAAAACGCTGCAAGTGCAATGTGGAAAATAGTCTGTCAGTTCCTCAAAAAATTAAAACATGAAACTATCATATATCCAGCAACTCTACTCAATGTATGTCCAAAAGAACTGAAAGCAGAAATAGTCATCTTGAGAACTATTTGTATCCCTTGTTCATGGCAGCATTACTCACAATACCCAAACATGAACACGACCTGTAAGACGCACCAAGAGACAAATTTGGAAAAACAAAATGTAGTTGGTTCTCTTTATTTGCAGTGTCACACTCCAGCAAGTCATAGCAAACCCTGAGTCAGTAAATACTGAACCATTCTTCTCAGGAGAAATAAAAGATTAGGGTCCACTGACCACTGGTCATAACACTGTGGTCCACTGATGCACAGATAACCTTGTTTTATGCGTGTGTCTCTGTTCAGAGCCTTCCTTAATACGCATCGTTTATTCAGCGTCGCTGAGCGCACGGCCAGCAGCAGGGTGACTCTGGTCTGAGCAAAGCGCCACCCACACATAACTTGTCTGGAAGGCAGCTACAGCTTTCTTGAATTGAGCGACAGCAAACGGCATTCACTGCTATGTTCGAGGCCGTTTTCCACAGGGAAACCACCAATGAAAAGCATGAAAATGCACAAAGAATAGCACCAAATAGAAAGCAAAAGAAGAAAGTGGGGAGGCTTGCATGCAGTACGTGAGCTTGCCTTATTTGACCTCTTCTGGAAATGTGCCCTCATGGTGACTCAGATTTTGTGCAACGGCTTGTGTCTGTGAATGACGGCTACAATTGGTGAGAAGACAGACTTTGAGGTGACAAATAAAAGTAGCCCACAGGCCAGCTTACGAGCAAGGCAAACATGGAAAATGAAGATCAACTCTGCATACAAATCATAGAATACTATTCAGCCATAAACGGGGAATGAAACTTAGATAGCTGCTACAACATGTATAAACACTGAAATCATCACACTAAGTGAAATAAGCTCAATGCAAAGAACAAAACTTTATAATTCCACTTCTATGAGACACCCAGAATACAGGCAAATTCACTGAGCAGACTTTATCAGGAGTGGAGGATCACAGCTGACTTGGCTCAGGGTTTCAATTTGGCTGACGAAAATGCACAGGGGACAGATCACCATGTGAATGTCACCAATGCCTGTAACCGTACACTGACAAATAACGGCAAATTTCATGTTATATGTTATGAAAAATGCATAGGTTGCATGGATCATGTTAAACTTCTGCTGAAGCAAATTCAAATGCGGATGCTGTATGGGCACCAGGCGAGGTGTTTTTTTCTTGAGAGAGTGTCTTTTTTATCCACACTTCCTTTCAACAACAAGAATCCTCATAGTATTTTTTTTCTTTGGTTTATAAAACTAGCTTACTATTTAATAATGTACCAGCTGATTACTGAGGAAAACAAGTGAATTAAAATGTGCATGTCAGTTTTGGCTTTACTTCCTGTTTCTGGTGAAAATTTACACAGTCCTAGAATGAGTCTTTCTGACTGGTTGCCAAGACAGGAGCCACTTCGAGATCCAAGTGATGTTCTTGTTTTTCTTTGGGATGAAATTATCTCCGTGGTACACCACGGGGTGGACTGGTGCTCTCAGGCAGAGTACTACGGGTAGTACTGAGGTATCCTGGCACTGTGTCCGTCTTTTATCACCAACCCATTTGTCATCTGCCTCCCTCTTTCCTGAAGCCCCATTTTTCTGTCGCTAGAGAACGCACCATCTGTTAGGATGTGGCTTGGTTACTACCATAATTCCAATATTCTCTTTTAAATATTTCTTGACCCAACAATTATAAAGAAGCATCACTAACTATATAAATGAAATCTGCTAACGGGGAACAGACACTATTAAAATATAAACTTAACACAGGGGGGAAATTCATAGCCAAAGCGAATTCTATTAAAATTCTTTCAATCTTTTCAAATGCATCATAAAATAAAAATGTTTCATGACAGAATCACATTTTGGCTTCTTTGGCGACTGAAAAGAAGGATAATTATGATTGTCGTGAAAACACATGCAGCAGCTGTATACGGTGAACAAAAGCACCATTATGAAATGCTCACAAAAACTGCCACTTTCATACATACGCATTTCCTAGAAATTAGATCGTCTTCTCAACTGCGGTAGACACCAAAGGAGACTGATGTCTATTAATCGTGGCTTTGTACCAGTTGAGTTTTTACAGCCAACTGGATTATCTGTCTTTTGGGACAATTCCCACATACAATTAGGTAGGGTTTACATATACTCAGACCTGTGTACATTAAAATGTCCTAAAAAGTGATTTTTACCTTCTTAAAAATCAATATAGACTTTTACCCCTCAAAAACACTGATTTCATTAGGTTTCTTCACACGTGAACATCTGTTTAGCAATTATGTAATGGGGAAAAAAGAGTGTAACGAATAATTCTGCAGTTTGTTTTATCGAGGCTAATTAATAGGTACTTACTCATTAAAGACTAGGTCTGGTGCAAAATAGAGAAATTGGCTGTTCGTATGTTTGTACGATCTCCAGCTCAAGGCAAATGATGACAGACACATCCAAGAATACTGGATTAGGGTAATTTGGTCCTCAAGAGGCAAGTTTTTAAATCCTGGAGAACAGAACAGTTAATCACAGAAACGCACTTAGCATTGAAGTACATCCCCGAAAGAAGCTTCTTAAGACCGCCCCACATAGCCACTTTCTTCGAATAGCTGCAAATCAGTTCCAAGGGCATTTATACAGCACTTGCCGAGGGCCTGGCCCTCAACACCTTCACTTCAAAGTCACCCTGAACACCCAATGAGTGTGAATGGCCAAGCTGAACCAACACTGGCGAATTCAGTGAGATTCTGTGTAGATGGCAGCCTTGGTTGGACGGAAGGAGTTTGTATCAACTTTAAAACATGTTTCATCTCCTGCACAATTCATCACACTTAAAGAGTACGGTGATAACTATTGACATCTGCATGTCTGTAGAAATTACAAAAGGTTTTACTTTTCATGACTTTATGGTACTTAAGAATATTATCTCTTGTTTTCTATAGTCTGGGGAAATACTAGACATTGATTACTTTTTTGTTGTTTTGCTTTGTTTCTGGTGTGATACTAGGGATGGAACCCAAGGCTTCATTTATAGTAGATTAATTTTTTTTGTTTTGGTTTGGTTTTGGTACTGGGTTTGAACCCATGACCTTGTGTTTGCCAGGCAGATGCTTGTGCCGCTGAGCTAAACCCGCAGCCCCTATTGATGTATAGTAGAAAAGTGTTCTTCCGCTGTATTATCTGCCAGCCCTTTAAGAAAATGGTATATGTGTGTGTGTGTTTTAATTTAGATTTTGAGGCATGGTCTCACTAAGTCAGTACATTGACCAGGCTGGTCTCAGCCTCATAATCCTCCTGTCTCTGCCTTGTGAGTGGCTGCATTCTAGGCCTGTGCTGCTATTCCATGCCTGGTAACAATGTTCTATAATAGAATGGGCATCTTTGGCACTGGCTCATTAAGTGATCTCAGGACTTTCTTACTCCTTTCTTGCCCCTTCTGTTCCCAATGCCATCGTGCTATTCTTCCTGCTGTAGACTTTGGCCTCAGCCAGTTCACTGGGAAGCATCGGTCCTGGGAGCACTTCTGAATCTTTCGTGTTAGGGCTGCTGCCTGGCCACAGTTAAGCTAAGAAACTGCTTTGGATTCATCAACCGAGACAATGTGATAACACTTCTAAGTGCTACTTTCCTAGATTGGCAGGGCCTTATTAATAAAATCCTATATCATAGAAAATGACCAAAAAGTAGGAGTTGGAAAGGCCATTTTAAGGGTGCAGGGGATACGGGAATATTTTGTGTAGACAGAAGAGGTGCTGGCATCTCTTTAGACGTACTCACAGGCCTGGTTTATTTGACCATAGATCAGCCCGGCTATGGGCTGCTAATAATGGGCTTCACTGTTTTCAACAGACTGCGTGCTACTTTATTAGTACTTTAGGGATAAAATTTTCCCCTTTAGTCCCTAACAGAAGAAATAATACACCGTAATGCTGAAGCCCAAACTGCCATAAGGAAGGAGCCCGTGACCTAGACTTTTCCTGCACATGGCATCAATGGACGTGCATTCCAAGCTCTCATACAGGGAGGCAGCGAGGGGAATCCCACGGCAAAGGCCATCGCCGACGTGTCCCCTAAGGGTCCCGATGGCCGCACAGGCGGGCAGCGAGGAGTCCTACCTGGCAGTAGCTTCGCCCACTTCACCACCTGAATCATCTGCTTGCCGGCCAAGCGGTTGAGCGTGGAGAGCAGGTTCTCCGCCGTGTCTGGTTTCGAGCTGTCGTAGCCCGCATACACGATCTCCGGCTCGATGTTCTCCAGGATCATCCCGGGGGACGGGGTGAGGGCGCGAGAGATGGTGGAGAGCTGGGGGACCAGCGCCGTGTTGACCGAGGGCTCCTTGGCGGGCGCGATGTACGTGGCGCCCTCCTCGGGGCTCTGGGGCGGCGGCGGCTGCTGCGGGTGCTCCTCGTGGACGCCTTTCAACTTCCCCAGCTTCTTGGACTTCCGAGCTGCGAACAAACACTCTGGGTCAGGCATGGGAAGGTTAGCTTTGCAAGTGACTGGTGAACACAGGGTACATCTATGGGATCGTGTGGAAGTTAGAAATGACCCGGTGCGAGCCACACCGCACTGATGCTCCTCCCAGCCCTCCTTCTGGCCTCACGCACACGGCCCACGCTTTCCGCCACTCTCTGAAGCAGTTTCGGAAGGCCTCGCCCAGGGGTGTTGGTGACACTTGATGGCACCAATCAACTGGTTATTTTTGCCTCTAGGCAAGGGCCAGGAGCCACTGGGTGGCTGGGTCTGGTGAATAAAGTAGGTGACGACAAGCTGTGATGTTTTTATGAACTTACTTTTCTGTTAGATGGCGCTCAGCAGTGGCAGTCACCATGTTTTTGATCACACTGCGTAAAGACAACTCACAAAATCAGACCTCTAGAACTGCTTCAAAATGCACCAAAACGATGGAATGAGTATGTTCAAAGCTGGAGGTGGGGGTAGGGGATGGGTATCGAGGGAATTCGGTTGCAGTAAATTGTTGCTTACTGCCATAATTTAAAAACTTTTTTTTAATTTTGAAGAGAAAAAAACAAAAGAGGGCAGAACAAAGCAGATCAGAACAACATAAGCAACACAGCACTTTACAATAAGACAACCGGACATTAACAGTAGCTACCAAAATATCTCTTTCTCTGCTATAGTTGAGCATAGTTTCAAATACAATAATATCAAACATAACAAAATAGTATAAAACCATTCAAAAGAATGAAAGAATTACAGGGCTTCCTGAACCGAATAACAGAGAATGATCAATGGGTACTATCTCATTTTTGATAAAAAATTTTGTTTATACTATTACATATATTAAAATCCCAATAAGACACAACATGATAGAACCGATGGTAATAGCAGAGTAGAAGCATGGTAGGACTTCTAAGCAAGACGATATTAAATCAGCAATGGCTGCCATAATGTTTTGTTTTCTTCAAAGCAGCTGTTCATACCATCACGCATAATAAAGTCAAAACAGAATAAAACCATTCCAGCTGATGAATGAAAACACTGAAAGGCTTCAAAGCAATGAAATGGGAAATCATGATTACCATAAAATCTTATATACTCTTACCAACTCTCATACTAATTTTTTTAAATTTAAAAACACACCTCATTTTTAATTTTAATGTAATACATGTAGATATTAACAAAGGCAATACTCAAAACTACTCTTCTGCAACAAATTTCATAACAAAACAGATAATAACAATAATTAATACACTGTATACTATAATTTTAAAAGAAAGGCCAAATGACACTCAGATTTCAAGTCATAAAAAAGACTCGCTTACAAATAGGTAATAACACGATACCTCCTTTTTAAAGAATTAAAGAGAAGTTAGAAGTTTAAACGAGACAAATTAGAGTATATATTAAAATATTTTTGAAACGAAAGAATGGAGAATATGAGGAGTTACTAGAACTTCTCTTTGCTCCCTACCATTTTTTCATCTTCTGTTTTGCTCTTTATTTATAGGTGTGTATATTTTGAGTTCTATGAGAGAAACCATGAGACATTTAAGCTTGTGCATTTGACTTATTTCACTCAACATTATGTTTTCAAGTTTCATCTATCTGTCCACCAATGCCTCAAGTTTATCTTTATGGCAGTAGTATTCCATTGGGGTGTAAATACATTTTCTTTATCCATTGATGCATTGATGGACATACACATTGCTTCAAAATCTAGCTACTGTAAACTGTGCTGCTATGGGTATGTATGTATCCCTATAATATGATGACTTTAACTCTTTTGGGAAGATACCTAGAAGGGGGATAGCTGGGTCAAATGGGATTTCTATTTTTAGTTTTTGGAGGAATCTCCATATTAATTTCCACAGTGGCTGTACTAGTTTACTGACAACAAGAAGAGTTTCTTTCCCCTGACATCCTCACTAGCATGTTACTAGAGTTTTTGACGATAGCTATTCTTTCTATGGTAAGATGGGCTCCTGAGGCAGCTATAATTTGCATTTCTCTAACGGCCAGTGTCATTGAACATCTTTTCATGCACTTCTGGACCATCTGTACTTGCCCTTCTGAGAAATGTCTATTCATTTCATTGTCCATTTTTTGACTGGGTCTTTTACTTTAGCCTAATTTTTTCTGAGTTCTTTATAAATTCCAGATGGTGGTCCTCTGTCCAAGGTATAGCAGGCAAAATTCCTCTGCCATTCTGTAGTTTATGTCTTCACACCACTGTAGTTTCCTCATCTGTGCAGAAGCTTTTAAATTTGATGCCATCCCATTTGTTATGTCTTGGTATTATTTCTTTCTTTCTTTTTTTTTTGTACTGGGGATTAAACTCACAACCACGTGCTTGCCAGGCAGGTGCTTACACTGCTGAGCTAAATCCCCGGCCCTCTACTTCTTGTGCCACTGGAATTCTATCAGAAAATCCTTCCCTATACCTGTGTTCAAGAGTTGTACTTATTTTAGTAAGTGTTTCTGTTTTAACATTTAGGCTGTCTTTCTTTCAGCATACGTTTTTGGGCCTTTGTCAAAGATCAAATAGCTGAGTGTGCCTGAGGTTGTTTCTATTTCTTCTGTTCTGCTCCACTGATCCACAAGCCTGCCTGCTATGCATCCGTACCATGCTGTTTTAAGTACAGTAGCATTGTCATGTAACTTCAAATCTGGGATTGCACTGTTTCCTGCTTTGTTTCCCAGGATTGCTTTTGCTA